>CM037866.1:14445705-14631199 GCA_021292105.1 Anadara kagoshimensis
AGAGAGAGAGAGAGAGAGAGAGAGAGAGAGAGAGAGAGAGAGAGATAATCAATCAAAGATAATCAATCAATATATATATATATAGTCTATATAGTTATGTTTCTTAATTGATATTTATTTCTTTTTCTTTTTTTGACGTTAAACACCATTACTCAACTCAACCCCCACGTTGCTGTAAGTGTTGTGTTGTGTATTTCTAGTTTCAACTTTACCGGTACCTTCGTACACTAGTGAGTGGAAAACCATAAAGTCACAGAATGCGCTACTGTCAGAAATCACATTTAACCACAACCTCAGTAGCTGGCCAATCAAAGTGCACGCGGAGCTCAAAGTTCAAAGCCACGGCCTTGACCTATTTTTTCCAGGAATGGGCACAGCACAGATTGATGACGACAGAAGCTTCATATACGGTCAGACCTTGACCTATTATGATGATGTGAAAGTCAAAGTGATTGCGCCCAATAGATTCAACGGCGCATCCACGGGTGTTGTCATATATGCAGGTAAACGATATACAATCAAACCTGTCTATAAAAGCCACCAAAAGTAACCGATAAAAGTGGTCTTTATGGGCAGGTGACCTTTATATACAGGTTAAAATATATAAATAAAGAACGAATGGAATATAATTCTACTGGCCTTGTAGCAGGTGGCCCATATAGACGTGGTCTTTAAGGCATGCTCGACTGTAGTTTAAAAATTGCAATTCGGTGGGAGACCACTACGGTACCTCTGTTAGTAGAGAGGTCGCATCCTATGTAGGAGTTTGAGGTTCAAACCCCAGCCGGGTTCTGATCAAGAAACGGAAAAAGGTAGTGACTGTTCTTTTTTCAAGCACTCAGCAATCGCCTTTAAAACCCATGCCCCGTGGCAGTTTTAAGACTCCCAGCATATTGTTGGTTAAAATGTCTGTCACTTTACCTATAGCTCGTATAACGTCTCGATATAAGTGGGATATTATGGAAAGTAAAACTACATTCTATCTATCTATCTATCTATCTATCTATCTATCTATCTATCTATCTACCAACCAACCAACCAACCAACCAACCAATCAATCAGATACATGTAATTATTGAACTTATATCGAAACTGTCAGTTATGTAAAGTTGCGCGATGTTTGAGAAAATCACCAACCTTAAACTTACAATTAGCTGGTTAAATGTCTGACGCGCTGGTTTATGTAGCACATGCCTTGCCTTTTTTCTTTGTACTAGCGCGCACTCCGGGCGACTTTTAGGTGCTAACTCACAGATTCAGACGCCGCCGACAAGCAAAACATTCCCCAGTCAGATTATCAGGCTAGAGCGCAGATCTGAAATTTTAAAGTCTTAGGCATAATTTCTAATTAATCCTGCTGTGGATCTAACGTAAGATTTAGTTCTAAATTTTGTTGACTGTACAGCTTCTAGGTTATAATCAACAACTATGGAAACACGTGTTGACCGACCACGTGCCACCATATTGTTCATTGTACATTACAGGGACTTCCGGATGGTTTGGACCGGATAATATTACCCGGATTTATGAAGAGGCTAGCGTCCGAGTGAAGGCTTGGAAAAGAGAGGATTTTCCAGATCCAGATTTTGAAACATCGTGGCAAGATATAAGTACTCAAGAAAGTATGTTGTTATAAATACAGTCACACCTGTCTAAAAAGGCCACCCAATGGGACCCGTAAAAGTGGCTCTTATGGCCAGGTGACCTTTATGTACAGGTTAAAACTATATGAATAAAGAACAATTGGGATATAAATCTACTGGCTTTAATAAGCGGGTGACCCTTATATAGAGGTGGCCTCTAAGGCAGGTTGGACTATGTATGTGCATTTGGAATTTCAAAATTAAAAAAGAAAAAACCCATTACGGTATCTTAATTTATAGAGTGATCGCGTCGTATGTGGAAGGTTGTTGGGGTTTGAACCAAGGCTTGAAAATACGTAGTGACTGTTTCGCCAAACACTCGGCATTTATTTATGAAAGCCACGGGGTCACGTGTCACGGAGGCGTTACAAGCACGTTAAAGAACCCTCCGAGCACATTTGCACTCTGCAAAAGTAAAAAATTATGCCACTTTATAAGCAGGTGACCCTTATATAGAGGTGGTTCTAAGGCAGGTTCGACTGTATCTAAGGTAGCACAACCTTTATTTTCCAGCTGTGACCTACAAGGAAATAATGCACAACATATCCGGGTACCCGTCATTTGCAGTAGTACAGGTTAAATCAGTTGGTTATATCTATGAAGGTCAAGGTAAGTATCAATGTATGGAGGTCAAGGTAAGGATTTATGTATGAATGTCAAGGTAAACATCAATGTATGAAGGCAAAGGTAAACATCAGTGTATTAAGGTCAAGGTAAGGATCAACATTTGAAGATCAAGGTAAACATCAATATATGAAGGCCAAGGTAAGGATCAACATATGAAGGTCAAGGTAAACATCAATATATGAAGGTCAAGGTAAGGATCAACAGTGAAGGTCAAGGTAAGAATCAACATTTGAAGGTCAAGGTAAGGATCAACATTTGAATGTCAAGGTAAACATCAATATATGAAGGTCAAGGTAAAAATCAATATATGAAGGTCAAGGTAAGGATCAACATATGAAGGTCAAGGTAAACATCAATATATGAAGGCCAAAGTAAGGATCAACATTTGAATGTCAAGGTAAACATCAATGTATGAAGGCCAAGGTAAACATCAATGTATTAAGGTCAAAGTAAAGATCAACATTTGAAGGTCAAGGTAAGGATCAACATTTGAAGGTCAATGTAAGAATCAACATTTGAAGGTCAAGGTAAGGATCAACATTTGAAGGTTAAGGTAAACATCAATATATGATAGTCAAGGTAAACATAAATATATGAAGGTCAAGGTAAAGATCAACATTTGAAGGTCAAGGTAAGGATCAACATTTGAAGGTCAATGTAAGAATCAACATTTGAAGGTCAAGGTAAGGATCAACATTTGAAGGTCAAGGTAAAGATCAATATATAAAGGTCAAGGTAAGAATCAACATTTGAAGGTCAAGGTAAGGATCAACATTTGAAGATCAAGTTAAGGATCAACATTTGAAGATCAAGGTAAACATCAATATATGAAGGTCAAGGTAAACATAAATATATGAAGGTCAAGGTAAAGATCAACATTTGAAGGTCAAGGTAAATATCAATATATGAAGGCCAAGGTAAAGATCAACATTTGAAGGTCAAGGTTAACATCAATATATGAAGGTCAAGGTAACATAAATATATGAAGGTCAAGGTAAGTATCATCATATGAAGGTCAAAGTGAGTATCAACATTTCAAGGTCAAGGTAAGGATCAATATATGAAGGTCAAGGTAAGCATCGGCATATGTAGATCAAGGTTAGTATCACCATATGGAGGTCAAAGTAAGGATCAACATAAGAAAGTCAAGTTAACCATTTTTTAAAAAGAATTTTAAGATAGTGAAAAGGCTGAAACAATCTTCCCCACTTTTCATTATCTTTTAACATAACAATTCAGACAGGCGCGATATATTGCAAGGAGTAGATATAATAAGAGGTCTCTGATTTGGAGATGGTAAGATGTGTGCTAATTACATATTATATCAGTTTTAATTTTACAGCACTAGACGGCCGTTTCGGAATACAATTCCTCATCAGTAGTGCTTGGACCAAAATTATGAAACCAAAATTATTTTGAAGATGTTTAAAAGCTATCCAAAGGACCAAAATATATTTTACCAAATTAAGCTAAGGAAATACTTAGCAAAGAGTGAGTATACCTTAATTTTTGAGAAATTTCAAATTTTAACTGGCAGGAAATTTGGACAATTGTAGTATATTTCTAACAATAATACGAAATTATTGCCTACTGATTTGGTGATATCCTCTGGGCACCAGCCACCAGCAGAGATATCGGCTCAGGGGTTTAAATTACATATTATACCAGTTTTAATTTTACAGCACTAGACGACCGTTTCGGAGTACAATTAAATTCTGAATTAGAATAAGAGTGGCCTCGTATTTCAGTAGCAATTGTATTTCATGTATTCTGATATATTTAACAGGTTCATCCTCTATAATTAATCCACTTTCTAATCATGGCGGCGGTTTGATTTATGGATTTTCAAAGCAACATTTCCGGATATGGTATCCCTACCAAAAACTAGGTAATGTATCTTTCACAAACTTGTATTTTTATTCACTTTCGAGGTTGCCTCTGATAATACTAGATACTAGTACATGTACACACGATTTTAAAACGGACATAGAATCATCTAAAATACAGAACAATGGGCAAATTCACGAACAATAACTATCTTAATAGGTCAGCTAACCGCGAATTTTCAAAGGAATTCCGCCATTAATTATTAAGCCTTACAAAGTATGGCATTTGCTGAGAAAATTTGCATTTCCTCTAACAATTGTTTTTGCCGAGACCTATATATGTATAAATACTAAATTTGAAATCATCATAGGAAGAGTGCGACGTATTAAATGGGGCGTCTTATACACGGAGATATACGGTTTGTAAGTGCGTAACAGGATTCATAATCGTGTGATTCATGTCCATGCACTCTAGTTCATTTTCAACTTTTGTGAATAGAACCTTTTTAATTTTCTATACAGTTTATATAAAGTCTTTGTTTTGCAGTATTTAGCGAGTATGATGGATGGGGTGACAATAGTGGAGCCTACAGTAGGGTCGGACAGTTCAGAATTATTGCCTGGAAGTTTCAAGAGAAATGTTTGGATACTGTAGTGACTTCCAAAAATGAGCTGACACAAAATAACTTTGTATTACCATTAGCTAATGCACAACATTATTACATTAATACTGAGGTAACTTAAAAAAATTATATAATAGAAATATGATCTGTCTAATGGATCAACCACTGCGGTAGCTCAGTTGGTAGAGTGCTCACTCCGTAAGTGGTAGGTCGTGGGTTCGATCCCCGGCCGGGTCTGACCCAAGACTTGAAAGTGGGTAGTTACTGTTCGGATGGGAACTTAAAATAAACGAGGTTCCGTGTCACTGTGGGCTTGGCACGCTAAAGAACCCTGCTGTATAATGCCATCAACGCAACGCACAGGCAAAATTTCTGCACCTTCGCCTTTAGCTGGCGACGTCTCGATATAAGTGAAATATTCTTGGCTGGGACGTTAAACACCATTACTCATTCACTCACTCGTCTAATGGATCACAACATCTCGCACTTCATATAGGAACGAATCCTATTAGGACATATTCTAAAGCTGTGTTAGTTTACTTGCCGAAGGTCGGGTTTTCCCAAAACAGGCTTGATATTTCGCTTGCTTATATTGGACATTTGCCTTGAAAAAAGCCAATACGGGTATGGAAAATATGACCACGTATTTGTTATACCCGTAATTGTACTTCATACATCAATTGATCAGGATTAAATAGTCAAATTCAGAATTAAATCTAAATTTTATTGATTTTGAAATGATAAAATTTAATTTAGTGAGATTTGTAAAAATAGCTTTAAAATAAAATCGCTGTCTTAAATGATTGACGTTAAAATGAAAATAAACAAAATGGTAAAAATAAAATGGCTGATCTAAAAATGTATTTACATTTGTTTGATTAAAATGATGTATTTTGTGTCCCAATATGACAAATTTCTTTCATTTATACCATATTTATCACTGAATTGATGTATTTAAGCCATCTATAACGTTATATAGCCCGAATATATAATAAAAGTAATAATAAAATACGTGGTAATTGCCACTACTACGGGACAATAACCATTTTGGTTTTTTTTTAAAGCAGATGTGATATTTCGCTTCTTCTGTTTCCGAGAACCCCGGTTTTTAGCGATTCCGAGAACCCCGGTTTTTATCGACATGTCAGACGAATTTAATATCCCCTCTTCGAGAGATGTGTAATAATAATACCGGGCTAACCAGTAAAGGTCCTACGACAAGATAAACTACTTTCTCATATGTAGTCAACTGGGGAAGAACCCTATGGTGAGTCGCCTTTTCTTTTAAAAATTAATACCTTAACCACTAAGTCATTAACCGCAGTCAAGAATAGGCGATCAAATATTGGAAATCACTGATTACAAACATCCCGAATTTTAAGCAAATGGGGAACTTCACCACTGGACCAAGTGATCAATACCCTTTAACGTTTGTGCAGGACGTTTTGGAAAACGTCTACGTCGCGAGTTCCCGGAAATAACGTCAGTTTTGCGGGAAAATATTAACTGATATATTTCTATATCCAATGATAGTAATTGTTCCGTACTTACGTTCGGGAGTATCACATGCCAAGGTACAGCGGCGAATCCCATTTCTAAATGTATATTTCATTTTACCAGGTTGAAGGTTGCGGCAAATTCCATTTCTAAATGCATATTCCATTTTACTATGTTGAAGGTTGCCGCGAATCCCATTTCTAAATGCATATTCTATTTTACCAGGTTGAAGCACTTGGTGGAAACAATGACGGCTTCAGATTTTACGGTGTTGGATCAACCGTAAACGACGGAGACTTAGGCCCATTCGGAGGACTGATATATTCGTATTCAACAGAAAACATAATGTTTTGGTGGCCTAATAATGCTAGCGATGGAACTGTAATTAATATTGGTGGGAACTGGGGAAACGGGTTAAACCCTCAATCATCTGACGAGGTGGCCATTAGGATAAATACGTTTTCATGTTCAGATAAACCATCATATTTAGACACCAAAGGTAAGTGATACCTTTTTGATTTTTTCTATTCCCCGTAAGTCTTGGGAAACAGATGTGCAAGTGACGGGTTGTGGGTTCGATTCCCTTTAAGTTTGAGTCTTGGGAAAGCGGTGTTTAAGTGACGGGTTTTGGGTTCGATTCCCTTTAAGTTTGAGTCTTGGGAAAGCGGTGTTTAAGTGACGGGTTTTGGGTTCGATTCCCTTTAAGTTTGAGTCTTGGGAAAGCGGTGTTTAAGTGACGGGTTTTGGGTTCGATTCCCTTTAAGTTTGAGTCTTGGGAAAGCGGTGTTTAAGTGACGGGTTTTGGGTTCGATTCCCTTTAAGTTTGAGTCTTGGGAAAGCGGTGTTTAAGTGACGGGTTTTGGGTTCGATTCCCTTTAAGTTTGTGTCTTGGGAAAGCAATATGTAAGCGATCGGTTGTGGGTTCGATTCCCTGTAAGTTTGAGTTTGGTGAGAGCAATGCGCAAGTGACGGGTTGATGGTTAGATTCTATGTATGTTTCTGTCTTGGGAGACAATGTGTAAGTGACGAGGTGTAGGTTTGATTCAATGTAAGTTTAAGTCTTGGGGAAAGCTATGTGTAAGTGACGGGTTGTGGGTTCAATTCCATGTACGTTTGAGTCTTGGGGAAAGCTATGTGTAAGTGACCGATTGTAGGTTTGATTCTCTGTAAGTTTGATTCTTGGGGAAACAGATGTGTAAGTGACGGGTTGTGGGTTCAATTCCATGTAAGTTTGAGTCTTGGGGAAACAGATGTGTAAGTGACGGGTTGTGGGTTAGATTCCCTGTAAGTTTGATTCTTGGGGAAACAGATGTGTAAGTGACGGGTTGTGGGTTCGATTTCCCTGTAAGTTTGATTCTTGGGGAAACAGATGTGTAAGTGACGGGTTGTGGGTTAGATTCCCTGTAAGTTTGATTCTTGGGGAAACAGATGTGTAAGTGACGGGTTGTGGGTTCGATTTCCCTGTAAGTTTGATTCTTGGGGAAACAGATGTGTAAGTGACGGGTTGTGGGTTCGATTTCCCTGTAAGTTTGATTCTTGGGGAAACAGATGTGTAAGTGACGGGTTGTGGGTTCGATTTCCCTGTAAGTTTGATTCTTGGGGAAACAGATGTGTAAGTGACGGGTTGTGGGTTAGATTCCCTGTAAGTTTGATTCTTGGGGAAACAGATGTGTAAGTGACGGGTTGTGGGTTCGATTTCCCTGTAAGTTTGATTCTTGGGGAAACAGATGTGTAAGTGACGGGTTGTGGGTTCGATTTCCCTGTAAGTTTGATTCTTGGGGAAACAGATGTGTAAGTGACGGGTTGTAGGTTAGATTCAATGTAAGTTTAAGTCTTGGGGAAACAGATGTGTAAGTGACGGGTTGTAGGTTAGATTCCATGTGAGTTTGAGTCTTGGGGAAACAGATGTGTAAGTGACGGGTTGTGGTTTTGATTTCCCTGTAAGTTTGATTCTTGGGGAAACAGATGTGTAAGTGACGGGTTGTGGGTTAGATTCCATGTGAGTTCGAGTCTTGGGGAAACAGATGTGTAAGTGACGGGTTTTAGGTTTGATTCCATGTAAGTTTGAGTCTTGGGGAAACAGATGTGTAAGTGACGGGTTGTGGGTTTGATTTCCCTGTAAGTTTGATTCTTGGGGAAACAGATGTGTAAGTGACGGGTTGTGGGTTTGATTTCCCTGTAAGTTTGATTCTTGGGGAAACAGATGTGTAAGTGACGGGTTGTGGGTTTGATTTCCCTGTAAGTTTGATTCTTGGGGAAACAGATGTGTAAGTGACGGGTTGTGGGTTTGATTTCCCTGTAAGTTTGAGTCTTGGGGAAACAGATGTGTAAGTGACGGGTTGTAGGTTTGATTTCCCTGTAAGTTTCAGTCTTGGGGAAACAGATGTGTAAGTGACCGGTTGTGGGTTTGATTTCCCTGTAAATTTGATTCTTGGGGAAACAGATGTGTAAGTGACGGGTTGTGGGTTTGATTTCCCTGTAAGTTTGATTCTTGGGGAAACAGATGTGTAAGTGACGGGTTGTGGGTTTGATTTCCCTGTAAGTTTGATTCTTGAGGAAACAGATGTGTAAGTGACGGGTTGTGGGTTTGATTTCCCTGTAAGTTTGAGTCTTGGGGAAACAGATGTGTAAGTGACGGGTTGTAGGTTTGATTTCCCTGTAAGTTTGAGTCTTGGGGAAACAGATGTGTAAGTGACGGGTTGTGGGTTTGATTTCCCTGTAACTTTGATTCTTGGGGAAACAGATGTGTAAGTGACGGGGTAATAGTTTGATTTCCCTGTAAGTTTGAGTCTTGGGGAAAGCTATGTGCAAGTGACCGGTTGTTGGTTCGATTCTCTGTAAGTTTGATTCTTGGGGAAACAGGGTTGTGGGTTAGATTCCATGTGAGTTTGAGTCTTGGGAACAGATGTGTAAGTGACGGGTTGTAGGTTTGATTCCATGTAAGTTTGAGTCTTGGGAACAGATGTGTAAGTGACGGGTTGTGGGTTAGATTCCATGTAAATTTGAGTCTTGGGGAAACAGATGTGTAAGTGACGGGTTGTGGGTTAGATTCCATGTAAGTTTGAGTCTTGGGAACAGATGTGTAAGTGACGGGTTGTGGGTTAGATTCCATGTAAATTTGAGTCTTGGGGAAACAGATGTGTAAGTGACGGGTTGTGGGTTCAATTCCATGTAAGTTTGAGTCTTGGGGGAAAACTATGTGTAAGTGACGGGTTGTGGGTTCAATTCCATGTAAGTTTGAGTCTTGGGGGAAAACTATGTGTAAGTGACCGATTGTAGGTTCGATTCTCTGTAAGTTTGAGCCTTGGGAAAACAAATGTATAAGTGACGGGTTGTGGGTTTGATTTCCCTGTAAGTTTGATTCTTGGGAACAAATGTATAAGTGACGGGTTGTGGGTTTGATTTCCCTGTAAGTTTGATTCTTGGGAACAGATGTATAAGTGACGGGTTGTGGGTTTGATTTCCCTGTAAGTTTGATTCTTGGGAACAGATGTGTAAGTGACGGGTTGAGGGTTCGATTTCCCTGTAAGTTTGATTCTTGGGAACAGATGTATAAGTGACGGGTTGAGGGTTCGATTTCCCTGTAAGTTTGATTCTTGGGAACAGATGTATAAGTGACGGGTTGAGGGTTCGATTTCCCTGTAAGTTTGATTCTTGGGAACAGATGTGTAAGTGACGGGTTGAGGGTTCGATTTCCCTGTAAGTTTGATTCTTGGGAACAGATGTGTAAGTGACGGGTTGAGGGTTCGATTTACTGTAATATTAAGCCTGGGGAAAACGATGTGTAATTGAGCTGTTGTGTTTTTGATTCCCTGTAAATTGGAGTCTTGTGACACCGATGTGCAAGTGACGGGTTGTGGGTTTGATTCCCTGTAATGTTGAGTCTAAGGAAAGCGATGTTTAAGCGATCGGGTTATGGGTTCAATTCCCTGTAAGTTGAAGTTTGATGAAAGCTATGTGTAAGTGACGGGTTGTGGGTTCAATTCTCTGTAAGTTAATGTCTGGGAAATTGTTTTAACATTGAGATAACGAAAAAGAGTTGAAGTTAGGCTGCAGAGTGGTCGAGATGTATATAACAGCTTCTACTGTAGGAACCACTGTGACTGTGACAGTGTAATAATCTTTATATCCATAGAAAATCAAATAAATTTGAATAAAGTTTGATATTTTTCACTTACTTGTACCTAGTCGTAATAGGAAATCTGTATGCGCATCCGCGATTGTCATAAAATATGTCTGTAGAAAGGAAAATGTTGGCACAGAATATGTCATTTGCCTGGTTTTTCAACATGTTAAATCCCCATAGCACCAACGTTTTATCTTGTGCAGATATATTTTGGGCTAATCGTGGATGCGCATACAGATTTCCTGTTATGACTAGGTACAAGTAAGTGAAAAATATCGATCTTTATTCAAATTTATTTGATTGTCTATAGATATAAAGAGTATTTCACTATCACAGTCACAGTGGTTCCTACAGTAATACGTTACCAACATATAGCTAAATAGAGTCCAAGATAAGCCGCAAATTCCACATTTTTGTCCATTCGTTAGCTCAGTGATAAATTGCCTACATGCCTGTATTGTGTTTTTTTTCGTAAAAGTGCAGTTTTGATGAATTGGTTTTTTTATCTTTTCCAGTTAAGTATACAAACTATGAAGAATATGGTATACACAATGGCGTACTTCCGGTAAACAACACATTATTATTCACAGCCACAAGCTATGTACAATGTGCCGCCAGCTGCTCTAGTGAAAGTGCATGTGAATCTTTTTTCTTTCACAAAGATGATAAAACTTGTGTTGGATATGAATATTCCATCTTTAACTCAGCTCACACTCATTCTTCGTCTCCTGGGATGCAACATTTTATTAAAATATTATGATATTAAGGTTAAGTTCGCGCTTCGCCAACACCGTAATTTGAGTAAGTTTAACAATGTTCGCGCTTCGCCAACATCGTAATTTGAGTAAGTTTAACAATGTTCGCGCTTCGCCAACATCGTAATTTGAGTAAGTTTAACAATGTTCGCGCTTCGCCAACATCGTAATTTGAGTAAGTTTAACAATGTTCGCGCTTCGCCAACACCGTAATTTGAGTAAGTTTAACAATGTTCGCGCTTCGCCAACATCGTAATTTGAGTAAGTTTAACAATGTTCGCGCTTCGCCAACATCGTAATTTGAGTAAGTTTAACAATGTTCGCGCTTCGCCAACATCGTAATTTGAGTAAGTTTAACAATGTTCGCGCTTCGCCAACACCGTAATTTGAGTAAGTTTAACAATGTTCGCGCTTCGCCAACACCGTGATTTGAGTAAGTTTAACAATGTTCGCGCTTCGCCAACATCGTAATTTGAGTAAGTTTAACAATGTTCGCGCTTCGCCAACATCGTAATTTGAGTAAGTTTAACAATGTTCGCGCTTCGCCAACACCGTAATTTGAGTAAGTTTAACAATGTTCGCGCTTCGCCAACACCGTAATTTGAGTAAGTTTAACAATGTTCGCGCTTCGCCAACACCGTAATTTGAGTAAGTTTAACAATGTTCGCGCTTCGCCAACATCGTAATTTGAGTAAGTTTAACAATGTTCGCGCTTCGCCAACATCGTAATTTGAGTAAGTTTAACAATGTTCGCGCTTCGCCAACACCGTAATTTGAGTAAGTTTAACAATGTTCGCGCTTCGCCAACACCGTAATTTGAGTAAGTTTAACAATGTTCGCGCTTCGCCAACACCGTGATTTGAGTAAGTTTAACAATGTTCGCGCTTCGCCAACACCGTGATTTGAGTAAGTTTAACAATGTTCGCGCTTCGCCAACACCGTAATTTGCCACCTTCCATTCGTGATTGAATATTTTCACGGGTGGTTGATTCTGGATATGGTAATATAAGCATCACGCGTGTTTTTAAGTCATTCTAACCGGTTGCAAGCTAAGAGTTATTTCTCACTCTGATAGAGATTCAAAAAGGGAATCCAGGAGTGGAAAAAGGGGACACAAAGATAGGAAGCATGCTCTTTCCCCCTTTTTTATTCTTTTCCTTTATACTCTATATGTACCATGCGTTTTATTATTTTGTAAAAATAATAGATAATGTAAACAAATGTTTCGTTTATGTTTTATAATCATGGTGCGTGTTTTATCAACATATAAAGAGCTTGCAACTAGTGATCCTATTTTAATCGCTTGTGTTTTATATAGAGGTCACCATTTATGCCTTTCTGTCCGTCTGTCCGTATAAAATCGTGTCCGGGCCATATCTTATCAATGCTTTGGACGACTCTCATGAAACTTCACATGAATAATCAACATGGTCAAAAGGTGTGTCATGACCTTGAACCAAGGTCATATCGGAAAGGTCAAGGTCTCAGGAAAACTTTAAATTGGGGGGTGGGTGTCATTTGGCTCTCAAGAGAAGTTCTAGTTATTATACCTTCCACTTGTTTGGTTTGAGGAGGTATATAGAGATAACCATGTATGTCTCTGTCCGTCAATCAGTGTAAAATCGTGTCCGGGCCATATCTAATAATTGCTTTGGACGAGTGTTATAAAACTGTACATGGATAATCTTCATGGTCTAAAGGTGTGTCATTACCTTGAACCAAGGTCTATCGGAAAGGTCAAGGTCGCAGAAAAACATTACACCTTTGTAGATGTTAGGGGCGGGTGTATTGACTCTCAAATTCTAGTTTTGATTGGCGATACAAATCTGCACTTTTCCTATTTTTTGGCGAATGTTTTTCGAAGTTCATCTGTATCTTTTTCACCTGTAGTTATCAGCTGATTACACATGCTGGATTCAGAGATGGATCGGCAAATATCAATAAATAAATATATAAAAAAACATACTGATTTATGTCCGATTGCTACTGTTTCCTTAACTGCGCTTAGAATGACACATTTTGCTTACATTTGTACATTTTCAAATTACACCATTTTGTCATCAGAGGTTTTTTCCTTGAATGTTTTAGAAACATTATTGAAAAACCTGTCCTTTCTTGAAATGCTACATTTAAAAAATATTATGATAGAAATGCAACTGTGCTGAGAGTAGCACGTTTTCAATTATTTTGATTTAAAGAAATATCAAATAACATCAACACGGTTTATATTAGTTCTTATCTGTACATTTCCAAATTAAATTATTTGCCAAAAAGACTTTTCTTAGTTGATTATAAATTTGACAGCTTGCTAACAGATTTATAGGTTTATGATAGAGCGTGTTCCCACAACGGGGACTTTGGACAGCGAAGCAAGCTGCTTGTAAAATAAATTATTGACTCGAGGATACTGCAAACCTAGGCTTATCAAGGCCCTCAAAATGTTTTATGGCCGTCATGATAATATTGTTGATAAGTTAGATGTCTGTGTGTCCAGAATTGCCCTGAATATAGTTCATAGTTCCATAGTTCCATGTTCCTTTCACACAATTTTGATTACGCACGTGGCGGGTGTAGCCAGCTAGACAGGAGGTGCTTACCCTTCCGGAGCACCCGGCCTCACTTTTCTGGTGAAAGTTCACGTGTATAACTTAACTTGTAAGTTCAAAAGTTTTTACTTTGCTTCTGGATTGTGATTCGGACATGGATTAGTATGTTTGGTTTTGATTTAATGTTGAAAAAAGCTGTCAAAAAAAGAGGTAACACTTTTACAAATAATATGATTGTAGTATTTAGAGAAATGTTTTTCCTTCCGTCAATGTATTTTCGGGAAGTAAATATTTTATTGGCTGATAAATTCTTTATTTATGGATAATGTTCATGGTAAATGTTTTAATATACTCTTATTTTGTTGACATTTGTATTCGTGGCTCAGTGTGTCCACAAATACGCTTTAAATTTCATAATGCATATGCCGTATATCATTTTTAATTTAATCATAAAATACATTTTAAAAATGGTATATGATACATGTATTTAACATAAAAACAGATATACTAATCCACGTTCAAACTACAATATCAAAGCAAAATTTTGAAGCTGACAAAATAGGTTTATGACTTTCACCAGCCCGGAATGTGAGGCCGGGTTCTCCGGAAGTGTTAGCACTTCCTGTTGAGCTAGATACACCCGTCACATATGTAATATCAAATAACATGGACATGTTTTTGTATCGAGTTTATTTACCTGAGCCTGGTTCATATATGTTCATCCTCGACAGGCATAGACAATGTGACGTATCGCCGATCACGCCTACAATGTTCCAACACTGGCCGCTATCACGGTGCTAAAGCAGCGTCACGGCAACTAATGACGTACTAGTGTCAGTGACGTCATTAAATGGCGCTATTCAGGCCGAGTTTTCATTCTATTTGCGTGTAAATCAAGCATCCGGCCATTTGGCGGAACATTGTGGGCGTGGCCGGCGATACGTCAATTGTTGCAGAGAAAATTAAAATTATTTTGCCACCAAGGGGATTGTACTTGTTACCTTTTGATAAGTTGAGAAATAATTGAACTTGACAAATTTCTAATAATTCCATTCGCAAAACGTTCGGGTTATTTCTTACATGGATTGCTGGTAGTTAAAATTTGAAATTCCTCAAACACTAAGGTATAACCCCTCAGGAAAAGTATTTCCTTAGCTTAATTTGGTAAAATAATTTGATCTTTTAGACATCTTTTCAACAACTTGAAAAAATTGGTATCACGAATTGGTCTGAGCACTACTGACTGGGATTGTATCCAAAAACGTCCGTCTAGTGTTGTAAAATTAAAAACTGGTATAATATGTAATTGGTATGTTCATTTTTTAATTTAACATGATCTGGGATATCCTTCATGTTAAACATTAAAACAAACGATTTACCAATGACTAAATACATAATAATCTGTAAAATCATTTTTTATCAACAATAAAATGAACAAATTCAATATATTCTATGTAACTTTGTATGTAAAATTGACTTTTTTGTATAGTGTATATTTATGCGTTAATGACATTTCTATTCAGAAATTTTTTGATGTACCACAAATCACTTGCCGTTGTTTGCTAGTAGTATTGATTAGAATTCTTAAATTGTCAATTGCAGTCAAACCTGTCTATAAAGGTCATCAAAGGGAACCAGTAAAACGGTCTTTATAGGCAGGTGCCCTTTATATACAGGTTCAAATAATATGAATAAAGAGCAGTTGGGATAAGTTCTACTGGCCTTTATAAGCAGGTGGCCCTTATAAAGAGGTGGCCTTTAAGGCAGGTTGGACTATAATTTGAAAATCCATTTCAAACCACTATTGTTGATTTTGATACATTTGTTTGAAAATAGAGTTAAATCTGTGTTGTTTACAATTTGTTTTATGATCAATTGATATTGTTATACATAATCCTTTCATTGATGAATTTCAAAGTCAATTTTTATTAAAAGCTTTTTGAAAAAAAGCTTTTTTCTTTTAAAAAAATTAATGGTGTTGCCAATTTTTCATGGAGATTAACGGAATTGACAAGTAGTTTATGATTCGTATCAAATATTTTAAAGAGTATCGACAATCAAAATGGAAATAAGCACTGTGTTAACATTATTAGCTTTTGATCTTATTGATCAGACATTTTACGGTATTAGTTCTGAATAATAAAATGTAAAGGTTTTGAAACATTGAAATATACTTTTCAGGCTTTTAGTATTGATTTGAAAAAAACCACATTAACATTTCACGGTGGCCAAAATAAAAGAAACATTTTACAAAAACAGAATGGTTTAGAAAACTGTCACAATGGAATAAATCAATAGAGAGAGAGAGAGAGGAGAGAGAGAAAGAGAGAGATTAATTAAAAATTTTTAGAACTAGCAATTTAAGTGAGACACATTAACATACATCAGAGAGGTAAGGCCGGGTACTCTGGAAGGGTAAGCACCTCCTGTCTAGCATGCTACACCTGTCACGTGTGAAATCGAAATAGAGAATGAAAGAAAAACGGAACTAGAAGACGTCATATATGTGAGGAATTGTATTCCGAAAGGACCGTCTAATACTGTAAAATTAAAACTGGTAAAATATGTACTTTACACCCCTAAGCTGGTATTTCTGCTGGTGGCTGGTGCTCTGAGGATATCAAAATCTCAGTAGGCAAAAATTGTTTATTATTGTCAGAAATATGCTATTGTCTAAATTTGCCGCTAGTTAAAATGTGAAATTTCTCAGAAAACTAAGGTATACGTCCTCATGCAAAGTATTTCCTTAGCTAAATGTAGTAAAATATATTTTGGTCCTTTGGGTATATTTTTAAGCGACCGTCTAGTACTGTAAAATTAAAACTGGTATAATATGTAATATACAATTATTTTGGATACAGGGACATTATACTTATCAACAATCGGGATAGCCGCATTACAACTTTATGGGAGCTTTGATGTACAATGTTTCACAGATTGTATTTGCCATATATATAAAAACCGATAAAATCTTAGATAAGGAATGGGAAACGAGAAACAAGAAAGGCAGAGGCGTAAAGAAATAATCAAATATAATCTAGATTATAATATGAATGAAAAATTCCATACAATTTGATTGGCCTTAAAAGAATTTAATTCGCAAGATGAAATGCGATATCCACCTGGATATCAAATTTGCATCCCAGACAGTGCCAATAGGGAATTTCCAAATTCAATCGATACTTCTCTGAGTTTTGGTTTGTCTTATTGGACAAGACTTGAGTAAATATCCAATCATATGCCTTCTTTCATGTAACTTCATGGGACTCCCCGTTAATTATGATGTCACAATTAAAAGACGTCAAAAGATAGCATGTGCTGACGTCATTGACACGGTTTTGGCAATTAACAAAAAATGAAATGTCGGATGACGAGCAGCGTAAACGTTTACGTTTTTGAAAATCTCAGAATATTGGAGGCAATTTTGACATAAAAAGATGCCATGGACACAAAAAAATTACCAGATAGTGCTATTAAACTAACAAGAAATTATTTAAAAGAGCTTTTTAAACCGGCTTTAACGACTCGATGAACGTCTCCAGATATGTCGATCATTTTGCTAAGTAAACCAAAATCTGATTTTTTAAAATGTCATTTTGAAGTGTCATATAATAAAACAATTGCTGTCTTTTGATGAGGCGGATATAGCATTATACGGACCTGAACAAAGTAATATTCACCGAGTAAGGGTTCGGTGAATATTACTTTGATTAGGTCCGTATAATCCCATATAAACCTTATCAAAAGACAATAATTGTATAATAATGTTACAAAAAAAAAAAAAAAAAAAAAAACAAAAAAACCCACAAGATACCGTAAACGTGTGAAGTATAAAGACAAGACACACCCCCACAACAACAACAACAAACAATAAGAAGTCATGAAGCAGAGGCAAGATAAGCTAGCACTAAAATTGAGTTATGTTTGCTTATGGCAAGAAACACAACACGAAATAATTGAAGAAATTTGGATATTTCATAGACAAAATGAAGCATAAAACATCTAAAAACATTCGAATGGCAAATTTCAAAAAACATTTGCAATTTGAGACCTGAAACTAAACAGTGCTTACAAATTAAGTATTGAAAAGAGTGAAATTTTGTGTAAAGGTTAATCAGATATTTATATTCCCCACTATGAAAATTTTATACAATGAAGAAAGCTGCTTACAAATAAATTATTGATGCAAAGATATTGAAAATCAAGACTTAGCTTATCAAAGCCCTTTAAAAGTTTAAGGGCGTCACCACAATGTTGTTGATAAGTATGATATTAAGTTGATAAGTATGTATTCAAAATCACCATGGGTATATTTGAAGCCACATAGTTCTATGTTGTTTTCGTTTTAATTCTCAAATTTCAGGTGCTGATTCTTCCGGCACACCCGGCCTCACTTCCCTAGTGGAAGTTTAGAAGTTTAACTGAATTTTTCAATTTCAATATTTTTTTGCTTTGCTTTGGGATTGTTATTTGAACATAGATTGGTATAATTGTTTTAATAATCAAAAACCAACAAAAATATTTGAACTATAGCACAATAGGAGAAGTCAATTAATAATAAATACAATAAACGATTTAAAAGAATAAACATAACCCAAGTACAAAATCACTGCGGTAGCTCAGTTGGTAGAGTGCTAGCTCCGTAAGTGGAAGGTTGTGGATTCGATCCCCGGTCGGGTCTGACCCAAGACTTGAAAGTGGGTAGTGACTGTTCTTTCGCCAAGCACTCGTCATTACGAAATAAAGTCACGGTTCTGTCGGATGGGAACTAAAAATAAACGAGGTCCCGTGTCACGGTGGGCTTGACACGCTAAAGAACCCTGCTGTATAATGTCATTAGCGCAACGCACAGGCAAATTTGCTGCACATAAAGCTATAGCTGGCGAAGTCTAGATATAAGTGAAATATTCTTGACTGGGACGCTAAATAACATTACTCAACTCAACTCATAACCCAAATACGAAGATTAAAGCGGATGATAAAATCTTTGAGTTATTTGCGCTCACAAAAAAGACAATTTATATCAGGTATCTTAGCGCAACTGATCAATTTATTATCGTTTTCACTTCTATAACATTAGTTTGCTTAGTTTTGGTTTATACATTAAAAAATACAACGATAATCATCTAATCACAACTCCTTTAACAGATACAGTCAAACCTGCCTTAAAGGCAACCTCTATATAATGGCCACCTGCCTATAAAGGCCAGTAGAATTTATCTCAATTGTTATATATTCATCTTATTTGAACCTGTATATAAAGGTCACCTGTCCATAAAGGCAACTTTATCTGGTTCCCTTGGGTGGTCGTTATTGGCAGGTGTGACAATACATTGCCTTTTAATGACAGCAGTATACAAAGATTAAGTTTGCTTTTAATGACAGCGGTATTAGTTTCAGCAATAAAAATCAATTCACTAGCATTGTTAGACTTTTTTGCTTTTTACAAATACATTATTTTTTGAATTGGCAACACAGTATAATACTTTAAATACACATACAAATTTAATCGCGCTAACATTTATTGAATTGATTTTAACAAAACAAGTCTTTTGTGTTTATAACGAACCTGTCGAAAACTGTTATATTAGTGTAATCGCTAATATTGAACACTTAGCGGTAGGTAAATAGGTGTTTACAATTCCAGAGCATCCGGACTTACTTTCTTGTTGGCAGTTCACATGTTTAACTAAATTTGCAAATTTTAAAGTTTTTACTTTGCTTTTCAATTGTTGTTTTACTTTGGTCGGTATGTTTGTTTCGAGTTGAAGTGAAAATTTAAGAATCAGAATACTTCCGAATTATGACCATAAATTTGGTTTTTGCAGTATGTATATTAATCAAATGAGAACGATTCAAACGCATTACCTCAAGCAGAAGTGACTTTAATGTTTTAACACGTGACCAACACCCCTCAATGTTTGAAAAACTTTAAACCGCGAATTGTCAAAATAACATCGTTTTTATGGGACAACCTGGACTGCTATGATTCTATATCCAATGGAAATGATAGTGCTGCCCAAACATAAGGGGGATTTAACGCGATGATTAAAGAAGACTGCAGGGAAAATGCTCGAACGAGACCATTGCAGACGACATTTATAAATACCGATAGTATAAGTAACACTGTGATTTAGTGGCCTAATACAAAAATATATGGTGTCATTAAAATTTATATTGGTGAAGCGAAAGCAGACTCCATATATTTCTGTATTAGGTCACTAAATCACAGTGTAACGAATTTGTCCCACCAAAGATCTTGATCTTCAAAATGTCAAAACATGAATTGACGACGCCATTGTGGCTGATTACATAGATTACAGCGGACGTAATCGCTTCTGACCGATTATTTTTTGGAGACGAGAGAGAAATTACTAATGACTTTATAAGGTTACTAATTGAACAGTGAGAATAAAGGCTTATTATCTGAGGTGGGATTATTTGGATTACAATTTTCAAATTATATTGCAGAATGTCATCCAGGAAACACATGACTGATCTTCTATCGGATTAACTCTGTTTTAATGTGGCTGTGAATAATACATCATTGTCATACATAATCCACTTAAATAATGTTTGGTATGTTTCACATGTCAGTGGATTAGACTAGAATACAATTCCTCACCAATAGTGCTTGGATCAAAATTGTGAGACCAAAATTTGTTTTTAAGATGATGAAAGTATACCCAAAGGACCATATATTTTACCACATGTAGCTAAGGAAATACTTTGCATGAGGGAAAGTCACTGAGTTTTTAAAGTATTTCAGATTTTAACTTGCAATTAGACAATTGTATATTTCTGACAATAAGACTCAATTATTTCCTAATTAGTTTGTAACTGAAAAATGCAATACGAATCTTTGAAATACCATAGAATGTTTCTGTAAAAAGGAAAATGCGGCCCCTATAGGGATTTAACATGACGCAAATGCTAATTACACTTTGTTGACGCATTTTCAATTGTCATTTGACATGGTCTTTAAACATGGATGATTCCCATAGCGGCAACGTTTTACCCTGAACAGATACATTGTTTTCTACATTAAACACGGACACACACAACAATTTTTCCCGTTAAGACTTGGCTCAAGTACGTGAAAAAAATATAAAATTTGCTTCTTGTTTGTTGCATTTAGCTATGGTACTTCTGTATGATTCACTGTCACAACTACGTAGAAACCAATAGTAGTTATTTTCAAACTAAATGTTCAAGCATTGAAAGCAAAATAATAAAGCAAAAAAGAAAATGATTTATGCTAGAAAAAAAATTAGAAAAACAAGTTTTTGTGTGAGTTTAAAAATAACAACATAATAATGATAATTTTACTATAAAGTATCCAACAATGGTTAAAATAATAGATAGGCAAAATCTACAATAATCATACAGAACACATACACATTAAGTGTAATTTTCATAGAGGATAGATTGCAAGTAACACGTTAAGCAATTCCCATTTACAGTGGTTAATTGTCAAGATATTTGAGACCACTATCGATGCAAGTGTTAAATGCAACTCTTTTATTTACGATAACAGCAATGTGTTTCTTTTACCAGCAAACTAGTTTTTCGGCTGTGCAAAAATCTGTCTGTTCGTGAAAAATCGTGTCCACACAATAACTTAAACAAATGTAAGACGATGTGTCGGATATCACATTTAGATGAATAGGTCAAATATCACGATTTCTATATTAAATCTTAGTTTCGGTGGGGATAAAAACACTACAGCAGTACCAATTTTTAGAAAATGATAAGACTCTCATTTTCCCCCTCATTTTTGAATGGTCGACTCGTACAAAGAAAACTAAGCCAATTAGTGTTAAAAATATTGAGTCCTTGTTCAATGCCACGCACTGATGTTGGTTTTCACACTCTGGGCATTTATCTATTATAGTCTAAAATAACATTCATTGTTCTTCTGAAAGGCTGCTTGATATTTCATCGTCTGCCATGTTGCTATAATAATAATAATAATAATAATAATAATAATAATAGAAATTTTTTATTGAAATAATGATAAATTAATTAAAATAAAGAACAAACATACTAATCCATGCCCGAATCCCAATCCAGAAGCAAAGTAAAACTTTAACACAGACAAGTTAGGTTTAAACCAGCGAAGCAAGGTCATTGTGCTCCGCAAGGGAAAACACTTAAAACTATTTTTTCCAATTTATTTGATGAACCAAAATCGCAATTAATCAAGAGTACATTTATTCTGATAAACATGAACGATTTCACGATGCTCGACCTGTTTACGTTGTATTTTTTGTTTGTCGGCCAAACGTTGTGAGTCGACATTTTCTTCATGTACCGGAATGTTCTCTCCCCATTCTAAAACTGACAATTTTGATCTTTTTCATGGATTATTCTTAAATAGTATGAAACAAAAAATCAATCAATATGATAACCAATCATCGTCGATACGATTCACTGGAGAGAGAGAGAGAGAGAGAGAAAGAGAGAGTAATACACTTATAACTATACTGCACCTTTCGTTGTCTGCCATATTAATTTCTTTTGTCTGTCCTATGAATGAAGAAAGACATATTGCTGAATCTCTTTCTGTCTGTTATTCGTTAGCAATAGTTTAAAATGAACCTAAAAAAATCTTCGACTCCAGGAAATTAATACAACAAACAAGCTGTTCAAATATAAATTGTCGAGTCACGATTCTTGCACTACACGTCTAGACTCATCAAAGCCATTAAAAATTTTATGGACGCCATTACATCATCGTTTATAAGTATCACGTATAACTACAGAAGCAGACCGAACAATTCCGAAAGCAAAGTAAACTAGAAAAATTTTAAAATTGACAAAAAAGTTTAACACGTGTGTAACTTCAACCAGGAAGTGAGACCGGATGCCAAGGAAGTACCTCCTGTCTAGCTAGGATAAAAGAAACATGAGAAATACATCCATGTAGGAAATATGTTGACTACAGAGACATCAAACGTATGAACAACATCGTGATTGCAGCGACCAGAAATTTGGATTTTTTTATGTCTCTCTAAATTAATCAACATGCAAGTAGCCAATATATATAGGCAAACAACTTTGACTTGTCCGCTTGACCCTTCATTTAAATATTGAGTACGGACCAATTACATCTATGTATTGGGAGAACAGATGTTAATTTCGTATACATCATGAGATATACTCACCTCATAGAGTACACCTGTGCACTGTGTATGTAATAACTTGGATCTTAACACTACCAATTTATTGAGTGGATCATCATATATGAATAATCCTAATAAAAGATCAAGCGGACAGGTTAATGTTGTTTACCTATGCAATAACTACGTTAAATACCTATTTTTTATTCTGAGATAAACCCATTTACCAAGCAATTTATTTGTTTATTTTGTGTTTTACCTGTTTCGTTTTCTATCCCAACTGTCTTGTATGATGGAGATTTTCTTACATTATGCAACTCTTCGTAGGAACTGAAAGATTAAAACATTTAAATCGAGTAATCAAAAATAAATATACCACTCCACCTCCAAAGCACACAGAAGCAAACAAAACATTTTAAAACTGACAAGTTACGTTAAACAGAAAAGTGAGGTCGGGTGCTCCGAAAGAGTAAGCACCTCCTGTTCAGCTAGCTACACCCGCCACGTGTGTAATCAAAATTGAGTGAAAGGAACACGGGAGAAATCTTAGATAAAAAAGCCTCACAACGTTAACCAGGTTACACATTTAACATCTTAAATGCAATGTACATGTATTCATGATGTGTAAAAAATAAAGAGGGGTATACACCATGTTTGTGGCGTGTCAAATATTTTAATAGAGTTACACGATTAAGTCTAAAATTTTTAACTTTAGTTCATGAATGGTGAAAGAAACCGGAAATGGCCCGAGGAAACCACTGACCTTTGGGATACCAACTGGCAAACTTTCTCTACAATGATCTGTCGTGGTTGGGATTCGCATTTATGCGATAAAAGGCGCTGTAATCTGTTAGAGGCCCCCACAAATTTCAAGTGATGTAAAATTAAGAGAAGTTAATATTTTAAATAAACTAGTTAGTATACATACTTACCTGTATTCTAGATAATCGTTCTGATAATCTGTAAAAGAAATAATAATTCATATCTTAACAATTAAATCCTTCTTTGTTTCATGCTTTTTGATTGACCAGATCTTTCCCGTTATGTTTACATGAATAGATTTGCCTTAAGTGACGTCATCTTAGTTTCTACGCAATCATGATGCTACCGTTTAACTTGCTACGACTTTATCTTTGTTTGTGTTTTATTTGTTGAAACATTCCTATAAATTGACTTAAATCAAATAATGAAAATAATTTGCAAACGTAACATAATCCACATAATACTACTTACTTAAAATATACACTTAAACAATATGTAATAGAATTTTAAGCCGCGGTCAATATTCGCAAAATTCAATTATACATGTTTAGTATAGTCTTTTATATTCACTACATATGAAATTCACTTTTAATTGCAGTGGTTAACAGCATATCATAAGCTTACCAACAAACTGGCGAATAATTCTAAATTCTTGTTTTCATGAACTGGTTTAAAGTAATTGTGTTTTACTCCCAAGTCAAACTTAAGAAACTTTCACTTATATATCGGCGGTCAATTCTATCATTGTTAAGGAAACCACCGAATTGAGGGCTATGTCCACCCAAGTGTGGATTGGAGCCCAGAGAGTTAGGACCATAGAAATCGAGGCATTCAAGAAGTAATACGCTTACCAGGACAGTATTCTGCGTAGTCATAAGTCCTATTGCTGACAGATGATAAGTCATTTGCACTACAAAAACAGAACAATATACATGTAAATGCAATGAACATAAAATAATACAAGAAACAATTTCATTTACAAACACACACGATAAGAGTCATACTTTTCTTTGTATGTACTGGCCCCAGTTTCACAAAATTGTCTTAACTAAGGTTTTCTCCATGGAAATTTTTCGTTTTCACAGTATTTGGTCTAAGCACTACGGAGAAGGAATTGTATTTCGAAAGTGCTGTAAAATTAATACTGGTAAAACTTACAAAAACTTCAAATCTTAATTATATTTTCAAATATTAATATAATAACACTATTCTTAACAAATTCATAAACACAATATTTATAAAACCAACCTTTCATCCATCTCAAGCTGATTCTGACTATTGCTTCCATGAGCTTTTACATTATTTGTTAGATTATCTGAAAAGTAAACATAAATAATAAAGTGGGAATACCTTAACGTAAACCAAGGCGCTCGGTTCTTTATCGGACCAGGAAACCGGCCTACCCAGAGAAAACCATCGAAAGTGGCAAAAGAACAAACGTACATTTAGATCAATTGGAATTAGATTTGGCACTATGAGAGGGATGAGCTAAGATCTGTATGCTATCGCTTTAGACCATTCGGCCCACAAATGATAAAGATAGAAGATTATAGTATTGTAAATTATACAGTGTTATTGTTACTGGTTATGTTAAATGATTCAAAATATAAAACAGTAAAATAGTTGAATTAATAACGGCTATTCTAATTATCATGTACATCACCACCATAAAACCAATGATCCATGTCACGGCAAGCGTAGCACGTTAAAAACCCTCCCTGTGCATTTCCGTGAATGTATTGCAAAGAATAAACTGGATGCCTCTTCACTCGCCTATGTTGTGACGTTTCGACATAACTGATTGTTTTTGACTTGGACGTAAAGCCAATTCGATGGATCAATCAATCAATCAATAAATGAAACAAACACTTTTTTTATACCCTTCGACATTATCTGATTGTGGTGGATTATTTGCAATCACAACTCTAGTTAAGTTTAAAACGGAAGCAAATGAACATAAACATGTGTCCTGTTGTCTTACCATTTTCTTCTTCATCTTCATTCTCACTATTTTCAGCTACATTTTCATGGTTACTCGCACTCAGTAATAATAATAATTATAAATAAATAAATGAATGAAATACATATACAGGACCAACCCGAACGTCTGGAACACTCAATAAGTGTAGTTTATAGAAAGACAGATTACAAACCACCAGATGAAACCAATGTAAATATGTTTTATAGTATCTCTAGACGTAGAGACAATTTTGCTTTGTTCTAAAGCTCTATAATATTTTTTCAAAAGAACAGATATCTTGCGTCTGAAATGTTTAAGGGGAGATAACTGTGTCTTCTTCTGCAATTTTATTGCATCAGCTTTACATCGATTCCATCTAGTGATGTTTCACCTGTATGTGACTATTCATTTGTGAAACATGTGAAAATGTGTAAGAGCTTCCAATCTCTTGCCATGCATTTATCGGGTATTCCAAACTTTCGAGTTTGGCCTGTATATTCGACAGATATAAGATGAGGTAATTCTAATAAGTTATTATTCAAGCGTCGTCTTTAAATTAATTTATGGTGATAAAATAAATTAATTATTTAGCCATTGACGTTTTAACTGAAATAATCAAATTCCATTAATTGAAGTTTTCAAAATAATATCTATATAAGTCATCATCCATGTAAATAATCAAATTATGTTAAAAGTTTACCTACAAAACATTTTTAATGACCCTTGTATAGTATTTATGGCATGACATTGACGTGTTGTTAGTGTGAGGTCACAATAAAAAAATCTGAAGACACGGGGAAAATGCATGTTTTACGACAAAGGTAAATAATACAAAAACGTTGAATAATCGATGGAGTATAAAAGCGAAACAAAGAAAAACTATACGCACGTTTTGCATTCTATTTCGTTAAGCCTTTTTCTAATTTTCTGCACTTTAATAAAAACAAATTAAAAAAGATAAAAAGTATATAACATTTTTATGAACAAAATTAAAAATAACGCAGGTTTTGGATTCAGAGATGTTAATTAAAAAATAAACATGCCGATCCATGTCCAAATTACAATTCCAAAACGAAGTATAAACTTTAAATGTGGGAGACAAAATTAAGCACGGTAATTTCTTTCAGTCATGTGAGGCTGGTTGCTTTGGAAATTGTAAACACCTCTTGTTAGGAGTTGAGTTAAGTAATGTTGTTTAACGTCCCAGTCAAGAATATTTCACTTTTATCGAGACGTCGCCAGCTATAGGTAAAGGTGCAGAAATTTTGCCTGTTCGTTGCGCTGATGGCATCATACAACAGGGTAATTTAACGTGTCAAGGCCACTTTGACACGGGACCTCGTTTATTTTAAGTTCCCATCCGAAAAATCAGTGACTTTCATTTCGTAATGCCGAGTGCAGTCACTACCCACTTTCAAGTCTTGGGTCAGACTCGGCCGGTGATCGAACCCACGACCTCCCACATACGGAGCGAGCACTATACCAACTGAGCTACGGTAGTGGTCACCTCTTGTTAAGCTGGCTTAGTGAAAAGTCAAACTTAAAAATGAAGGGACGTAGAACTATCAGACGTCCAAAGTAATTTTAAAACCCAAAGTTGAATAATCAAAAACAAACATACTAATCCATGTCCGAATCATAATCCAGAAGCAAAGTAAAAACTTTGCAACTGACAAGTTAGGTCAGACACGTGACCTTCCACCAGGGAAGTGAGGCCGGGTGCTCTGGAAGGGTAAGCACCTCCTGTTTAGCCAGCTACACCCACCATGTGTGTAATCAAAATTCTGTGAAAGGAACATGGAACTATGAGACGTCTAATATATCCAGGGCAATCCTGGACACAGAGACATCAAACTTATCAAAAATACTGTGATGACGGCCATAAAACGTTTAAGAACCTTCATAAGCCTAGGCTTGCAATATCCCTGAGTCGACAATTTATTTGCAAGCAACCTACTTCGTTGTATAATGAAATATACACGGAAGTACTAATTTTGCACTATTGCATTTTACGATTTCGATATTAACTTGAATAGCATATGCTGCATATCATCATTTTAGTTTTTTTAGTAATACATGAGGCATTCGATGCTTTGAGACATTGTTTGTAGCAATAAAAAATTAAATATACCAATCCACGTCCATATCAGAATCCTTAAGCAAAGTAAAAGGTTGGAAATATGTAATTAATTCTTACAAGCGAGTTTAGTTTTCCTTTTCTTCTGTCGCTTTTTTAATCGAACAAAGATACAGTAGGTTAGAGTCACAATATTGGTGAATACCACTGACGTTACAGATGATATGATGGCGATCTTTATTGCATTCCAATTTTGTTTTTCATTATTGTTTCCATCTAAAAAAAGTAAAATGGAAAAATAAAATAAGTAGAATAGGATTATTACAAAGCTTGAAATCCTTAGATCGTTTAGTCCCTTACGCTTACTATGGAATGAAATGCCTTAGTTTTAATAAATAGAGATTCAATTTTGACCAACTAGATGACTATCTCGAATCAAACCTGGCCCCGGTTGGTTTTACAATCATCCCTTAACTTAATTTCTCTTATTCCGTCTTTTGCTAAGAATTTCCTTAAATTTTCCTTAAATATTTAAGGAAAATCTTAACTAAGGATTTTTTCAAACTTACGAGCGGTCTCTTTGAGAAATCTTAAATTCAAGGAAAAACATAAGTAAAGAAAATTCTTAAGTTAAGGAATGATTGTGAAACCGGGGCAAGAGATTGTACTTTTCTGATTATGAAGCGTACTACCAGTCACCATTGTTAGAACAAAGTGGTAAAAAATTCTGTGCTTAATTTTTACATCAACGCATAATTGTGTCTTTTTCATGTTGTTTATTTAAATCCGTTTATTATATATCTTTGGTCATTTTGTCTACGGATGATGAAGCGAAAGTCCAAAGTATCTAGAACTAATGAATTATTTTCGATGTGTGTATATTGTTTGTCACTCTTCTAAAAAAGGTATTCGGTAGCTCACAAGGTAACATGAACAAACCGCTATTGTAAAGTAAAACAAAATGTATGTGTATGTGAAAAGCATGATACAGGATTTTTGTACTAGGTAAAATGCAAGATAAACGGAATTAAATTTTTCAGATTAAAAAAAAATTAATAAAAAATAAAAATAATGAAAAAAACCGCTATAAATAGTATATGTAAGACCCGTCATATTACCAGTGTGTTGTTGCGAAATATCGTCGCTTAACAATTCATAATCAAATATGTTTTATGTGTCATTTCTTTTCTAAATGTCAAAATGCTCAACTACTCTCTGAAAGCAAAGACTTTAGAACTTATTACAGTACTTCAAAATACCTTACAAATGTAATTTTAAAACAGGGCATACCACTGGATTGTATCGTGATATTTGATGACATTTTGCTGCCATATTTGTTTCTTGTTTGGCAGTAGTACGATTCTCCTATCTGCATATGCTCCAATTCCGGCCCATTATTTATTAGGACATGACTCTTACTATACAACCAGGAAGCAGTACATCTCGGGTTACAATCGGCATTACAGGTAACAGTTGGTAGGTCACTCAGGTTTGCCACAAATACCATTGGTCCGTCTGGTGTTACTGTAACATTTCTTGGTCCATCTAAAATTTAATTGCAAGTTCATTTATGTTCAAATTAAAAACAAACATACTAATCCATGTCCGAATCACAATCCAGAAGTAAAAGAAATACTTTGGAACTGACAAGTTAGGTTAGACACGTGAACGTCCACTAGGAAAGTTATTAATATATAGGAAATAAATGAAAAACAACAGGTTTCTTAAAAAATCAAAATCGAGTCTACAAGGAAAGTCATATCTAAACCCACCTAAAAAGACTAAAACGAAAGTCAAGAGTCTATTTATTATAAAAATATAGTAAAACAATGAAAAGGTTTCTCCGATTTTTATGAATTTAAGTTTTAAACATTTGTCTCAGGTATATTGCTGCATAGAAAAGGTATATTGACAACAGAAAAGTTAGTTATGAAGTCATTATGACGTAAACTGATATGCTCTGGTAAGAAACGTTCGGTGTTTTTATGTTAATAATAGTTACCTTTTTGTAGATACTTTCGATTAGCTACAATTTGTTGCAAGCGAAAACCTCATGGCTGAGTTGTTAAACGAACAAAAGAAAAACTTATTCACTTACATTTTGGAACTATAACATACGGATCGCTGTATGAAGAAGAATACCCCTCGACTGTCACACTCATACATCTTATTTCTTTTCCCCTGTCGTCTCTGTCAGGCATCGGAAGAACAAATGAACTGTTTAGAAGTATTTTTCTCTTTATAATGCTTGGATCGTTTGGTTCTACTTTCCATCTGTATTCTTTAATGTTGTATGTACTATACCCGTCCCCTGCACACTTGAGAATCAGGTTGCCATTTTCCTCCGGCGGACTGATTTCTACTATGTGTGGCTGTCCTGGTATCTCTAATAATAAATAACGATACAGATGTGTTCAAAATATTCCATGATTATTTTTATCTTCTTTCATCGTCCAAATATTTGATTACATTGTGTCTACTTTTTTATAAATGCATTTATATGAGTTAATTAATATTCTAAATCGAAGAAATTTGATGAAAATCTAAAATCCAAAGCTTTTGTGTTCTTGCCCTTCAAACACTTAACATTCTCATTTCAATAATTTCTTCCAACTATTTATACATTGTCTTTTGATTAAAAAACAATCATTGTTACCTTTATTGAAAGAACAGAAACTACCAAGAATTAATCCCGGGTCTTAAATTTAGGCGCCAAAAATACCTATGCTTTTTGTGACCTGGTCTTTTTAAAACTTAAAATTCTCAATGAAATTGATAAAACTTTGGGACAAAAATATTACCAAAAATGCTTCTTTTATGCATGTTATTCAGCTGTGATTTATCATTTAATTTTGGAAACAATTAGTCAACGTTATATTGTATAATACTACTGTTATATCTCATTCCCGAAGTGACTGAGGACATGGTATTGGTTTTACAAGAAATGATGCTATCTTGTGTACAGGACTTCTTATTATGGGACATGGATCAATAGAACAGGGGCAAACTTGAGTTCCTATAGTTTAAATTTTATTATTATATTTTCGTGTTCTTGGATCTAATTAATCAAACCCTTTGAACAAATGTTTATGATGTTTTTACACGATCTAATTGATATTGAATATTCGCATTTTGCTTTGTATTGTTATTTTAACAATGACTAGTGCTTAAATTCAACTGTTTGATACATTTAATGAATACCCATATAGTACCCTCTACAGGCACTTATTAGACAATAATCAAGTTTCTTACCTGTAACTAAAACTGTTAATGACGACGATTTAACCGCCGAAACATTATTTATAGCCGAACAGAAATACATGCCGGTGTCCTGGGTGTTAACATTCTCTAAGACAAGCATGCTTGCAGCCATTTGGAAATCTTTATCGTGTTCTTTTTCCCATTTAAATCTACAACTTGGATTACAGCTCGCTGAACAAGTAACACCCGGTATTGATTTCGATGGCGGTAGTCTGTAGTTGTCTACATTTGGTGTAAGCGTGAGGTTTATTGGAAAATCTGAATTATTTTAACATTTTGAAAAACGTTATGTTATGAAAATGAAGTGACACAATTAAATCATCAATATGAGGAAGAAATTTCATATGTGCCCTACACTATAGCTTTAATATTTTTTAAGAACTATTTTATTAATTTTGGTCCAAGCACTACTGATGTGGAATTATATTCCAAAACGGCCATCTAGTGCTGTAAAATTGAAACTAATATAATATGTAATTTAAACCCCTGAATCGATATCTCTGCTGGTGGCTGATGCCCTGAGGATATTACAAACTTAGTAGGCAATAATTTCATAAGGTTCTTGTGTGTGCTAGCACTTACATTCAAAGGGTCATAACTTCTAGGAAAATGAGGAAATCAACTCTGGTTACTGATATTCGCATCTCCTATCAATGTTGATGCTCTCACTAATCTTGTAAAATAGTGAGTAATATTGTCTTGTGATATAACCTGATATTTTGTGGTATTCTTGACATTACAAAACTATACTGAATCACCCTGAAAATTTAAGAAACTTTAAGAGAACAAACATTCTTTAAGCCTGATTTTTGTATTCAAAATTATCCTGGATAATTTGGTATCCCCAAGTTATGGGCTCTTTTTTTCTCCATTTTTATTACGCAAATAACAGGTGTCACTCTTTAAGCAGGAGGTGTTTCTCCTTCCAGAGCACAGTCCCGACTTCTCTGTTGGAACGTCACGTCATTAAATTTATCAGTTTCTAAAGAAATTGTACTCTGCTTAATTTAAAAAAAAATGGATCGTGATTTGGATACGAATTTGAATAAATAGGAGACTTACGATATACATCTATGATAAATTGTTCACTTGGTTTTGACACCAGAGATTCTGTCTCGTATGCTAAACACTCTATCTGTTTTCCTGTATCTTCTAAACTCATATCCCTCATTTCAAGTATTTCATTCACGTACGAAACTCTATTGCTAACGTTTGCTAGCTTCTCGTCCAACTTCCATTTATATTGAAGGGAATGTCTCAGTGATGATGGTTCAGTAGTGGATACTGAGGAGCAGTTAATTTTCATTGTTTTTGACAAAATTGGACTTTTTATTATAGTTATTGTTGGTTTCTTTGGTTTTCCTAAAATATATATAACATGCATAATAATTAGTTATCAATTCTTATAATGTTTATGGTGTGCCAACAGATGCTCGATGGCGATGTCGCTATTGTTTGTTAAACACTTTTGATATGTGTTCAAGAGTTACTGCTTCTCTTATCCGTTATGATGTTACTGTATTAGCTAATTTGAGATAAAAAACAAGCAAATTCAGTGAATTTGGAACCCCCGCTATGCTATTAAATGTTTTGTATTTGCATTAATGGCAAAGGGCCATAACTCTCAGGAAAATTCATACCAACTCCGGTTTATTATATATGCATCTCTATTCAATGTTGATGTTTTACACCAAATCTCGTAAAATTGTGTTTCATATTTTGAGAAGTACTCCTGACACGTGCCTGGGCGAACCGACATGAGAAAGGACGAACGTTTGAATCTAATATACAATTTTTCCTTCAAAAAGCGGAGCAAAATATCTTATTTATGAAAATACAATTGTTTATAACTTACCCAATACTATTAACTTGGCTGTAGAGTTTCCTAATGTGAATTGAGCAGTGTATGTTCCTGCATCAGCCTTTGTCGCGTTTGTTAGAATAAAACTTATGGTGCCATTATTGTATACAGGGGTATCTATTCTTTCGTAGTATCCATCTGCCGCTTGGAACCCCTTTTGTGAAATTGATAAAACATTTTTTCCTCGTGGATTCACAATGAATACCGGTTCATTCTTCTCGACGGGGACAGGTATCAACTTCACCAAAATATAAGCATCTTGTCCATTTAGAACAGTTATATCGGCAACTGAGAAAAACCAACAAATACTGATGTGTTAAAGGCTTTTATCTTGTATCATCATTACTAACTTACATAATTCAATTAAACATGATCAAAGTAATCTAATTGTTTACAGCGAGTATGAATAAGTAAATCCCAAAACACACTTGATTGATGTAGCCAGTGTTGTCAGCCTAAATATGAATAAGTAAGGGAATTTTGTTGTTAAGATTAAGAAAAACTAATGTTTCATTTGTAACTTCTGGAGTACGCGGCCTCACTTTCCTAGTGGAAGTTTACGTGTTTTACCTAATTTGTCAGTTCTAAAGCTTTGACTTTGCTTTTGGGAATGTCATTTGGACATCAATTGTATGTTTATTTTCGATTCATTATCAAACGCAAATATATCCGATCACATTTCAACAGGAAAGTATAGTCCATTTTACAGATTAAGTTTATCACGTGAATTATGACACGTCAAATATATTTAGGTTAATTTTATATACAAAGACACCAAACTTTATTGTGAAAACGGTTATAAACATTTTATGGCCTTCATAAATCTAAGCTTGTAATATTTACTGCAAATCAAAAATGCTTTGATGAATACTCTGTCCTTGATTTTAATATGCACCTTGCTAATCTATTCAGTGTCACACAGAAAGGTATATTCAAATATTCGCATTACATTCGCCCAAATGGTTACACAATTCACTGAGATCAATTATTGTACCACTGTTACTTTTACAGTACAACATCAGTCGTGCTTTGGCGATTGTTTCAGGGGGCTACAATAATATCAAATTATCCAAATAAACCAAAAAAATAAAATACTTGACATGAGACATATGAATTTTAGTTTTGAAAATTTTCATATTTTAACTAGCAGCATATTTAGTCAATAGTCTATAGGTATCTATCCAACAAGTATCATCATACACATGATACCACATATTTGTAGGTTCTTAAAGTTTTATGTTACCCTTCCATATCCCCTGTAAAGCAATAATTTGTCCATTAACTTTTTTGCCTCAAAACGCATTTATTTTCTGAATCAATGACAGGGAATAATATGAAAAAAGTTAATATATAATTAACATTGTTAGATTGATAGATTGATTGAATTGTGGTTAACTTCTCAGTGAAGGATATTTCACTTAACGAGACTGTTGTGACACAGATCATCGTTTTTAAGATTGCTTCCGAAGGGCTCCGTTCATTTCTTACTGACGAACACTTGGTTAACGAACAGTCACTTCATATTTTTAAGTCTTGGTCAGACCAGTCTAGGTAAAAACCGAAAACCTCTCACTTACACAGCGAGCATCAACTGAGCTACGGTAGTAGGAGAAACAGATATCATAAATAAACAGACAGGGTAAAGTGTTTATTTAATTATTCCATAAAAAAGTCTATAAAAAGTCATGTTTGGAATAAACAAGCCTTTTTTTAGAAAATTTGTACTCAATTTTTTGTAAGCAAAATTGTTGATGCTTAACATCTTTTTCAAACTTTACTTATTATAAGAATAAAATGACGTAGACTCTTTAAAGTAGTAGGGCATAGACTAAATATACCTTGCGAAATACAGGGGAAATGTCAAAACAATGCAATATACTTCACTATGATAGTCTGAAATTGAAAAATAGCTTACCTTTTGAAATCACAAATATGAATTTCAATACAACCAAATATATTTGTTTCATTTTTTAAAAAATAGACAGTTGTTGAAAATACACTGCATGGAAATATCCTGTGTGCATGTACGATTTTTTTAAGCATTAAAGCGATCTGATAGTTTTTTGTCATAACAGGAAATAGTAATTGTGCAACATGCGCGTCCTTTCTCAGATAAGTGTTAATTACTATATTTTGGATTTTAATTTCCTTAAATGCAATTAAATAAAGGGAAATTTTAAAACAAATGTCCGGATGCTAGCAATTAATCAAATAAGCAAAACGAACAAAAATGTCGTTTCCCTAGGTTACTTGTTTGTTGTCAGCCCCCCCCCCCCCAAAAAATAAATATAATGCCCGTTATCACAGTGTTGTTGATAAGTATGATTTATTGCTGTCCAAGATTGCACTGGATATATTTAATGTCAAAGAGTTCCATGTTTCTTTTTAACTTAATTTTGATAACACACGTGTCGGTTGTTCACGTGTTTCTAATTTGTCGGTTTTTAATTTTTCACTTTGCTTCTGGATTATGATTTCGACATTGAGAAATGTGTTTGTTTTTTAATGTTACTCTTAATCTTTACATTTGTCATCGGTCATTTTGTGTATTTGTGCACTCTTGATGTATTTTTAAAAAGGCAGGAACACAGATTTAAACATGGTATATCTATAAAATCATAATTGTGTTTACTTTTTTATTTTTTTTTTATTCTGGTTGACAATTATTTTAATTTTATGTTGTTGAAAATCATTATCTAAGAAGGAATTAACTAATCAGCTCATCTGGTAAGAATAAAAAAGACCCAATAAAAGCATGAATAAACAGCAAGGGGTTTTCTATCCTTAAACGATTTTTTTTACTTTCCAATGTAAAACAACTCTCTTAGCAGGCGTGATGATCAGTTGAAACTTGAAATAACCGGACAGATATACTATAAACGTACAACAATGTACAGGGATTTTTTCCTACAAGGTCTACAGCATTAGGAAATAACAAATTTGAAAGTGTTAAAACTCGGCTATAAATTTATATCGGTCACGGTAAATATTAATTTAAAGTAAGGAAATACTTGATATTTATTCGTTCAGTTGATTTATAATTTGTAATTTTCTGATTAAATTAAATTGGTATTGCAAAGTTTTGAATGACGCGTTGAATATTATTTTGTTCGTAATTTAAATTTATAGCAAAAATATTTGTCTTTTTTTTAGAAAAAGGAATGTGCTGTTTTCAAGTATTAGGAGAGGAGTGTTTGTGACTCTTTATTCGAGAAAAAGAATGAAGAGTCACTACAGTTAATGATATCAAAGGTGTATTTTAAAAGTAGGTGAAATTTTGCATTAAAATAATGGGTCTCGACACTTCCATACGGATATTGGAAGCCTAGACAGTTAATTGCTATGGCCACAATAATGTCGATATGTATGATGTTCATGTATTCAAAGTATCCTGGATATATTTGACGTCCCAGAGTTCCATGTCCATTCAATTTTGAATTATTTTTTACACGCGCAACGAGTGTAGATAGCTAAAAAGGATATGCTGTTTCTTCCGGAACACCCGACCTCAATTCACTGGTGGAAAGGTCACGTTTTGAACCTATATTGTCCGTTTTGAATATTTAACTTTGCTTTTGGATTGTGATGTGGACATTGGTCTATATATTTTTAAGAAATGAATAGCTATTTGCAATTTCACATGCACATAAACGCCCGTCGTCTTCCAATACATTAACAAATACTGTATTGGGTTACCTTAAGACCATATAATGTCCTAAATACACTTTTAAATATATATCTTATCATTTACAGACATATATATTATATCACACTATTGACAAAAGTATGTGTAAGAAACCATTTGTGTGTACAATAACGTAACAGGTAGATTTTAATAGCTATATATGTATATATGTTTATATAATAATAAGTGTCCAGGGGGTAACGACAGTTAAGAAATACGACTTAATTTACAACGAGCCTATTTTGATATAAGGGTGGTTGGAACAAAGTGTGAATATTGATATACGTCTACATATCAATGTCATTTAGACCCGTCCTTGACAAACATTCTATCTACATACTACGCAGTAATTAAAAGACATTACATGAAGGAGGATATACAGTGATCACTGGAACACAATGATGTTAATTTTTTACATATTTCTGAATGTTTTGTCATTTGTGGTATCGGGTAAATAGTTTAGTTTTTTTATTTTGATATATTATTTAATTGAAAATTATAACAAGAAGAAGAATAAATGAATGAATGTATTATTAATTGATTGATTGATTAATAATTATTTTGAATTATTGATTGATTGATTATTTCATAGATTTATTGATTGATTAACGTGTTGGTTGAACGATAAGAAGACTACTTTGGGAGTAATAAAGTGAAAGTGAAACAGCTTTGATCAAAAACAATCCTGAACGACTGCGTAAAAAGTTTATCATCAACTTAAAATTATTTTAATTTTAGTTGAAGTTGGACCTGATATGTTTTTTACTGTTTAGAAGGCTAAAAGTTAAGTGGACCGGCTGTTCCCAGTGCAAGATTTACATGAAGATTAACATAATTTCAGAGCAATATCTGACCGAAATTGTGAATTTTATTTCATAATATTTAAAAAAATGTTGTAAATATAAGAATTGTCTGTCATGTTTTCCTGTTTCATCAAGTAATGAACCAGATTTTTAAAATTACAAATCTAAAATGAACTGTTTTGCAGTTTATCGTCTTTGTTGGTTTTAAAACGACAGCCAATTTTAAAGGGATACCGAAGTCTAGGGGATTATGACCAAAATCGATAGTTATAAGTACAATATTAATAATAAAATTAAAAATTAATAATAAATAATTCCATTAAGATGTATATTTCGCTATTTGAAAATTGACGAAAATCATCGCCGCAGCTCTTTTTGTGTTCGAGGTGAGAAAAACACGCTGTGACGTCATGTGTAAATAAACCTCGCCATGCTATCAATAGTGTGGTTACAGCATAATGTAAAAGTTGTTAAAAATATTGTTTAAGTATGGTTATATGTGCAACCGTTGATTGTAAAAATAATTCAAAAATTATAATAACTTAGGACTTGTCTCTATTTAGACGTATTTTAAATTTAATAATGACCAATATCGGCTAAATCATGTGCACAGTGATCTATGCATCAACTGACCCAAAATGATAAAATATTCTTTTATTTTTTCACGATAAATCGATAAGATCTCAATTTTTTAAAAGTAGAATTTACATCCCTTTCTCGCAAACAGGTAATTAAGAGATTATCAGTAACCTACAGTACCTTTAGATAATGTTTATTAGACATTCCATCGCCGGTAATCAAGAGGTAGATCTACCTTACAATATACAACATATATCTGAAGATTGATAAGTGTTAATGAATTAAGTGATAAAGTCTTTACGAAATCCCATATTAAATGTAAATATCATTAATTTGGAATTTTGGAAAGATGCATTAACAAATATTTAAATATTTCAAAAGATTGATTTACGAATGTATAAATTGATGGGTCGACTGTCGTGACTGGTGGTATGAACGTCAAATGATTTAAATTAATGAAATATTCCTATTCGTAAATGCAATTTTAAACATCAAAAACCCTTATTGTTTTTAAATTTTCCCCTCGTTTCTCATGTCATTGACGAGAAGAAAAAAGAAAGAAAGAAAGAAAAGTATGTAACAGTCTGTAACACTGTGATCTAGTTCAGGACAATTTTGAATGCTGACGGTGAGAGTCCGTCGAAGCCCGTTCTTTAAAAAAATTGTATAATTTAATTTTAAAATTAATTTCCATACAATGACGTTTTCAATCAGACTTGACTACAAATTTCATGAAAATCTCTTAAAAAATTAAATTTAAGCACATTATCCACGGTATGTATCATTTACTATGTTATACTGCTGTTTGTGTTCACCTTATCATTTGATAATTTCTGCTATTTCGTCTGTTTCACATCTTGATATAAATAAAATTATCTTGACTACGATTTTGCCTTACAAGTTATAACATATTCAGATATAAATGGAATTATCAGGACATGGATTATACAATTCAAGCAATAATTATAGCTAGCGTCATCTTGATATAAATAAAATAATCTTGTGATATATGATACAATCCTAGTAATAATTATTGACATGATTAGTGACATCTTGATATAAGTAAAATTATTATGAGATGTGAAGCTACTTACATGTAAGTACAAATAATGATTACATGTATAAACTAAAAAGAATGTATTGTCCAATTTTCATTTGTTTTAAAAGGACAGCTTATTTCCCGGTTTGAATGGTACACAATATAAAGAAATTGGGGAACAATTATAACTTAGATTTACAACATAGTTGCCATCTTCTGAAAGAAACGCGTCTCTTATTTTCAAAACTATACACAGGATGAAATAACTCTCCTGTTTATTGTGTAACCAGTAGGTGATCTGACCACGAAACGCATTGAAAATAAAAACTAAAAAGTAAAATTAAATTCTTGGCTCAGAGCAATAGTTTGGCGGAAAGGGCTCAATAGGTAGTCAGGTCGCCCAATCGGAAGAGCGTTTTGTTAGTATTGTGAAGGTCCCGGGTTCCAGTTCCGGTTACGCCGCTAATTTTTATCTTTTTCTGTTACATTTTGGGAATCATCCGACCCTGGGCATTGGCTGACCAACAAGTTGGTCCCAGGGGTGAAACCCGCTGGTTTCAATTCAAGAGAGTTGAATAGAAAAAAAGATTGGAAGAAATTGGCGGAAATTAGCTCCATCGGTAGAACGTCCAACTGGTATAAGAAAGCTCCCGGTCTCGAATCACGGTGAAGCAGCTGCATTTCCCCCTTCCTGTTAGCGCATCAAAAGTAGCTACCCCCTCTTCTGATTTATAAATGCTTTTTATTCTTTTTTTCATACATAATTATTATTACCATTAATATTATTTAAATGTATATTAACATCATTTTCTGGAAGGACCTATTTATTTATTTATTTATTTTATATACTTATTTATTATAAATAAATATAAGTAAAAGTCTGAAATAATGATTGTCAAAAATGATGTTTTTAAAAATTCTCTACAAATTATAGATATTTATAAATCACCAGACTATCAACATCTTAAAACAATGTGTGTAAATACACGACGACTGAAGTAGTTCGCGGTTGGTAAATATACAGGAAGTGTCAGTATACCTGACTCGTTAGTTAAGTTTATTTGGTAATCTCCGATATACAACTAGTTGGTCAATATTAAGGGTTAAATTACAGGTGACTATAATAATAATAATAATAATAATAAAAACTTTACTCTCATAAACCGTAAATGATTTTTTTATTTTCATGACTGGTCATGGTTAATCTCTTCTCGTCTTATGTTGTTTCTTGCAATCATTGATAATCGCAAAACTTCTTGGTTGAAATGCACGATCTCACATTTTTAAATAAATTGTAATTTTTAATTTTGTCTTTGATCTGTACGATTTCTGTGTAGCAAATGCATTCCTTCTCAGTGTTCATTGTTCGGCAGTTTCATTATATGTCCCAAACCTACAAACAATGATCATTAACTATAACTTCGTATGAATCCGATTTGATTAAATATCTGGTTCACTTTCAGATCCCTAATATTCTGCCTCAAAATCGAAAAGATAATACGCCATTTCTAATAATATGGATACGAGACAACTCGTAAGATGCGACACTTCTGTATATATAAGCAGTAGTTATGAAGAGTGTTTGTTCACACATGACGTCACAACTTCTTTTTGTACCTCCCGATTGAAGAGTTCAAAATGGCCCGATTTTACGAATTTTGATTTTTTAAACTTTTATATCTTTCTTTATTTCGGCGAATAAAATGGTGAAATTTTCAATTTTATAATAATTTACCATCAATTTTCATATTTTGGTCAAATTGGCTAGACTTCAGTATCCCTTTAAATAAGTTGTAGTTTTTGGATAAAAATAGTACTGGTGATGTAGTTGAATTGTTATAATTTATGACGTCACATGGATATACACTCACTGGTTATAGAAATGCAAATTGTTAAGCGGAGCCAATGACAAACTTTAAGTAACCAGATTTTTACACATCGGGTCCGAAAGTATTATTGTCCGGAGTAGAGTTAGGTGATTTGATTTATTGGCAAGTCACCGACATAATTAAAATCAGTGTAAATTATTCATTTTTCCATCAGATTCAGTGACCTGATCTGAATCACTTTCTAAATCTGAAGATGAGTTTTTCTTACTCTTGGATTGCAGTAAATTTATATAATAAATTTTTCGTTTACCACTGTCAGGGTATTTGTTTCCCGTAATTTTCTCTCAGATCTCAATTCTTCTCAGCTACCCTGTCCGACATTAACATCGGAGGGTTTTGTGAATGCCATATTTTCCCAAAAATCAAATATATTTAAATAAAAAAACAGAAATATGGAATACATGTATGAATTATTTCTTGCAATAACATATTATATTATACGATCCAATCCATTACTTAAAGAAAACGTTGATTGATAATAAAATCATTCAGGCATATCAAATAAACATAGGGTACGGCAAAACCAAGTCTGAACACAAGAGATGATTACGGGATAATGAGGAAATATTGATGTCATATCTATGACGTATCGGTATTTACTTTAAAGTTGGCTTTTTTGCATAATTCCGTTGGAAGTAATATATATTGGTTATATCTCATGAAAGTTTGTTTGTTTATATTATGCCGTAGATATTTAAAAATTGGACATCGTCTTATGAGCAACACATACGTAAATCACTACCTAAGACCTCTGAATCTTTGACGGAAGCGTTCGCGCATAAACACCATATCTCGCCTCCTCAGCGAAATACATACGACAGGATGTGTCATTCGAAATGTTAAAAATCGTCCTGTAACTCGTGACTGGGTTATTGAAGGTGACAAATTTATTGATTGTTAAACTTGATATGAATATATCTTTACATTAGTCAGTGTTGCATAACATAAGGTTTATAAATATACAGTATTTTCATTCAGTCATATACTAATATACACGTATATGTTAGTTTATACTATATAATATACCATAACTATTTTAAATATATATACTGCATGTTAATAAAGTAAATAAATATATTTATTATTTGAATCAAAAACAAACAACCCAATCCATGTCCGAATCACAATCCAGAAGCAAAGTTAAAACTTTGGAACTGACAAGTTAGTCTAGACACGTGAACTTACACCAGGGAAGCCTGTTTAGCTAGCTACACCTGCCACGTGTGTAATCAAAATTGTGTGAAAGGAACATGGAACTATGAGACGCCACATATATCCAGGGCAATCCTGGACACAGAGACATCAAACTTATCAACAATACTGTGATGACGGCCATAAAATTTTTGAGGGCCTTGATAAGCCTAAGCTTGCAATATCCCCGAGTCAACAATTTATTTGCAAGCACCCTACTTCGCTGTACAAAGTCTCCGTAGTGGAAACAAGCTCTACCGTAGTGTATTAATTGATGCCTTTTATACATTGTTTGCTTACTATAAATGCATCTATGTTTAATGAAAATTATTTGATTACATAAACATTTAACTGAAACCGGAGATGGCAAGGTATTTAGTGTTGGTTACATTAAATCATCAAATTGTTTTAACCTTAGTTACATATTTACATGTTCTTTCAATTTTGTTTTATAAGATTTTGTCAAATTTCAAAACCAGAGTTTAAAGGCATTTATTATAAATAAATCTTAGATTTTGTATTTTTTATTATTGACAAATTGGCAGTTCTCAGGTCAAACATAGGATATATATATATATATATAACTGTTTTGTTTCTTTACAGGTGAAGAATCGATATCCTACGCATGTATAAATGGTAATGCGACTATCACTTTTAGAAAGTACAACTACATAAATTCTACCGCAATATACACGCGAATAGCAGACAACAATCAAGCTGAATTCGTAGCAACAGTATTTAAAAAGAGTATAAGTTATCCTGAAAATTACAACGGGAAGATATTTGTGGATGAGAATGGAAACTTGCAGATACACAATGTGTCAGAAAAATACACAGGGAAATACAAACTTGAAATACGAAATGGTGGTACATTTAAAGAGTTTGCAATATTAAAGGTTTTAGGTACTTGCTCTTTTTAAGTTTTAAGATTGAGTTGTTTTTAATAAAAAGGGTTCCTTGCGCTTCAGTTCACTTCGGCGAATGCGCAGCGGTGGGAACAATTTTATGTTTTTTTATAACAATATAAAATGCTCCGAAAAGATGTAATTATTTTCTGTAAAAAATACTTTTTCGAGGTCTAGTGTTAGCTTTATTGTTAAGAGAGGAATATCTTAGCGTCTAACACATCAAACCCATTAAGAATGGTAGCGTATGCCCGAGATGTTAACGAAAACCATCTTTTTTTCACTTACTGTTAAGGTTTTAAAATTAGTTTCAATAAGTCGGTTGACCCTGATGCTTTTTTGTGCAAACTAATTAAAAAAACTTTAAAGTTGTTCCATAATCCTATTTTCGTTTGGTCCACTAGGACTGGAGAAAAAAATATTAAGTAAGAATATATAGAGAGTACCACAGAAGAGAATTCAAGAGTATCTGTAACAATTTAAAAAAATATTTTTAAGAATTACTTATTATTTAAATTATACATTTGTATAAACAAATCATCAAACTTAAGAACTGAAATTTAAAATAATAGCGGCTTGAATCCGTCCTGGTCACTACAAGTAAAATGACCCGTTTTGAGAGTTTCCTGTGTGTGGCGTCATCACTGTTACAGTATTGACATCAAACATGGTGGGAAGCATAGCAACGTTGATGTAGCAACGTATGATATTTTGAACGTGACTTTTCACCCTTTTAAAAAGACTCCTCTGTCTGCCCGCTTTCAAATTTAAATAAGCCCCTTAAAACATTGTTTTATTAAGTAATCAATCAATCGATCTCAATAAGTCTGTTATGACATAAAAAAGTAAGTAACACGATTAACAATGAAATGACCCCAAAAAATATAATCGCAATTTAAGAAAAAAATATACATTATAGTTCCGTCAGTAATTTGTTCGTCGTCAATTGTCATATTTAGACTTTTACTTCAATTATGACGCTCATGAAAGGCTACTTTTGAAACTTTATGACAAATAGGAATGACTGCATTTTTATTGTTTACTTTTCTTCTGTAATCAGCAATATACATCCTTTCCCTGCTTATCGTGTATTTGTTTTCCAATTAGTAAGCTATGGTAGAGATTGTTCCCACTACGGGTACTTTGTACAATGAAGCAGGTTGTTTGCAAATGAATTGTTGACTCAGGGAAATTGCAAGCCTTGTCTTATCAAGGCCCTCAAAAAGAGTTATGGCCATCATCCAAGTAATGTTGATAAGTTTGATGTTTCTGTATCCAGGATTGTCCTGGATATATTTGACGTCCCACAGTTCCACGTTTCTTGATGGCATACGTGGCAAGGGAAGCAAGCTTAACAGAAAGTGCCTACCCTTCCTGATCAACCAGACTCACTTCCCTGGTGGAGGTTCACGTGTCCAACCTAACTTGTCAGTTTCAGATATTATTTGCTTCTTCATTGTGATTCGGAATTGGATTAGTATGTTGATTTTTATTAATATAAATGTCAACTCCTATTTTTTTCAACACGTAATGATCTTTATACAAGCATTTTACTTGTATGAAATTCAACATTTAGGACAACACCAATCGCTTAAGGTAGAAAATAACCATGTGGCATGTCGATACAAGTAGTAAAACTGAAATTTACTCGAAAAAAAAAAAAACAGGTTTGAAAGTTTTGGTTTAGAAACCAGCTAAATTTAAATCATAATTAGTTCAAAGCTATTTTACATTATAATCAGCATATGTAATATATTTTGAAGTATGGGTTCGTCTGGTGTTTTCGATCACTTATGCAAATTATGAATAGCGGGTATTTGCAATCAAATTTTTGTGGCGGTACAATTTATTTTTACAACAGGCGCACGTTTTTTCTTCGAGTGTAAAACATCACCAGAAGATTCTTTTTAAAAAGATATATTAACCCAAATTTTATCCATGATAATGAAAACGACATTTTTGTTATTCCCGTCTTTCATCTACAATAAAATGTCGTATTTTGTTTGATCTTACCAATCCTTACAACCTAGCATCGTTTGCTTACTTTCTGAGCGCTTTGACAATTTCAATTCACCAGTCATAGTCTGGTTCTAGAAAAACGAAACCCCATGTGTTATACCACAATTGCATTATATATGCAATATATTGGGAGCAAACTGTTATTATTGTCAAGTAGTGCCAGTGTGATAAAACCCAGCAATGGACTCATTTGCGATTCTAAAAGAATCCTTGTGTTATACGTCTCAACATTAAGTGATCGAAATCACCTTACGCAATTTTTGTTTTCGTAGAACATTCTTGACGATACATTTTATGTTTTACCGTGACCTTGACTTTTTCAATATGACCTTTGTTCAAGGTCACGACACACCTTTGGACCCTAAAGATTATTCATGTGACGTTTTGTGACAATCGTCAAAAGTAATTATGAGATATGACCCAGGTTCAATTTAACACAGACAGATGGACGGGTCGACAGGCGGTTGGGCAGACAGACAAAGTGATTCCCATATATATATATATATATATATATATATATATATATATATATATATATATATGTGTGTGTGTGTGTGTGTGTGAATGGAACTTCTTCTGATACTGATTCTGTAATTCTGCATTACAGCGCCTCCGTCAGGTCCACCAGAAATAAAACGAAAAGTAGACAAAAGAGGACACGTGGTTGTTTCTTGTGATAAACCAAAAGATCTTGGAAAGCCAGCAGCAGCTGTTGTTTTAAAGGTTATACATGAACACATGCAGATTATTATTTAACATTAAATAAATTCAATATATCTTATTATTACGCTATATACTAAAGTCATCATGGTAAAATATTTTTTCTGAAATAAAAAAAATCACATATTTAAAATCATTTTAAATGTTACATGCAGTGTTTAAACTTTAATAAACATGTATCTTACTTGAAAACAAGAAATCTAAGAAGAAATTTGAAAGTATTAAAAAACTGTAAAATAAACAATAAACAAAGTATTGATTATTAGATAATTAAAAATTCAATAATGCAAAGACATATTCAAATTTTCTTTTGCTTTGTTTTTTTTTTATATTTTAATTTTCGGTACCTACTTCCACTGTTTTTATAGCATATTTACAGTTGTCTGCCCTTTTACGATATCCATCATCACCAAAATCAGTAATTATTTCACTTAATGAAAAAGTACCAAACGCTATCTTTGTTAGTTTGTTTGCATATTTAAATGTGACATGCTTCAAGCTATTCTAGTTGTAACATAGGCACACGATGAAAGTCTTTCTACGCGTTCAATATTTCTATTTATATCTTATGGTGTCAGTGGCCCACGTCAAAAATGGTATATCGTATATAAGAAAAACAAATAATACTGAAATTAATTCTTATATAGCCGGACACTAAAAGGCTAAAAACATTTTCTTGATATTTTGCCACAAAATTTTATTTATTACAGGATAGTTTAGGTAAGACACAAAGCCAATCAAAATATACAGTCAACGATAACGAGTACCAGTGTTGTTTGGAAGGAAAAAGTGTAGACATATGTTATGCGAAACATCTTCCAAGATGTCAGAAAATTTATATAACTGAAGATAATAGGCCATTGAGTAAGTAATGCATTTGAGAAAGGAGAGAAAGATTATGTTACACATAAATGGGATACATTGCTTGATTGATTCTGCACTTAGATACATTATACCAATATATGTATTCGAGATAGACCATAAATATTTATATCGTCCTTCTACATTGTGTTTAACTTTATTTTTCAGATTCCAAAGAATACAGAGATATCCATTTGATAAAGGAGTGCAAAATCCCAGGGTTATGTGTTTTTATCGGTCTTTGTTCATATGGAGTTTCTGGATGTGTCCTGTTGATTTATATCTATATATCATCTCGAAGTAAGTAAACATCATTGAAACAATACGTTGTGATTACAACAAGCAAAAAAGGTGATGATTAAAAATCCAATCGATGTTTTAAAATCTAATTAAACTAACTGTCTATTACCGTCATCCTAAGAGTTTGACTCTAATAAATGATATATCTAATTGATTTTAGAATTGTTCAATGTTTATGATACGTAAATTCAGACTTAATCGGTTGTTTGAATATAATAAAATACACAAGGTTTTCAGGTGTCGTGGTCTCATGCAAGGTGCATTCACTGCATTGGTCGTGTTACTTTTAAAAATCTGTATAACGTTTTGCCCCCTTCAAAATTGTACTAGTGTTTCACTTCGTATTCTGTGTACGTTGTCAATATGTTTGTTTACTATATTAGATTTCTTCAATGTATGAGCTGCTTTCCTTTTACCTATAAACATCATTTATGTACTCCAGCAGTTATGTACACCGGTAAGTTATCCAATTTCTGTGTGCAGGGTCACACACACACACACACACACACACACACACACACACACACACACACACTGTTTATTCCTATCAACCTAGATATATATCAACATTCCTTATATTTACATCGTTCAGGATTCGGCTTAATCGAATAAAGAAAAAATATCTTTTGGCTGCATACCTTTAACACTTAAACGTCTGGTTTTACCCAAGTTGAATTTAGCCGTTTTGGGAAGCTCTCGTTACAATTGATATAGTTTTTTTATTTCCTGATAGTCATTGATAATCTGTCGCCACATAAAATTTTTAAATCATGTTTTAATCCTAACTAAATTTACATTTTCATATCGAGATCAAATTTTCAATGTTAAAAGATCGGATTTGACAACACTGATGTTTGCGTAGAAAATTAAGATTAATTTCGTTGTTATTTATTTGCATTCTTAAACTAATGTAATTGTGCTACGTGTATTATCCTCTTCGTTTGAGTATGAAGTATATCAGCCTTAAAGTCTTCATAGAAAGAAAAGCATTTTAAAGATACACGCACAAACACACACAAGTGCGCACGTTGTTTTATGTAGGCGATTTCTCTCTTACGTGTTTCCATAATGTTGTTCTATATAATATTTATGCTTTATACCATAAGGTGGAGTTAATAATGCGGACGACACTCGAATTGCTAAATGCTTTGGTGACGTATGGGCATCATGGAAGTTGAAACTATCTGGTAAGAAAATTGATGAGAGAGAGAGAGAGAGAGAGAGAGAGAGAGAGAGAGGAGAAATTCTGCAAGATTACAAGAATACTGACCCCTATTGATACCTTTTCCCTTTTAATTTCATTTCTTTATACAGGTGTTTTATCTTCAATCATATCAGTGTTCTTCTATTTCTTTACATAATTGCGTGTTCACATTAAGCAGCGACTTTTAGTTCTTTGTAGACACGACATTGTGTGTATATACGAAACTAGAGAAATGTTGGTAATAAAGTTTACTTGTCGTTAAACTTTGCCGAATTAGAAGAATTGAACAATTGGATTATGTGTTTGTATTTGTTTCTACTCAATTATTACTGACACATCATACGAGTATTTTACATTTCTTTTTAAAACATAATTAAGACTTACCAAAAATGAATCTAACCACGGTTTAAACAAAGTAGTCAAAAGAGCCAAAATCAAGAATATTGAAATACATAACGTACAGATCCAATCAAAATAGCTGCCAGTAGAAACCGCTTTCAAACTTTTTGTCAATTATACCAGATGTACTTAACAGAACGGAATGTTTTGATCATATATTTCAATTTATAATAGAAAAAATAAATGCCGAAATATTGATCGGTCTTTCCAACTAAAAATACCGATTATAATAGTATATTTTTGACTATACAAAAGTATTGCCTCCTTTGTGAAATTGTAGGGGGAACATCCACTAAGAGAGATACCGGCTCAGTTGTTTAAATTTCATATTATACCATTATTAATTTTAAAGCATTAGACAACCGCTAAGGAATACAATCCCTCATCAGTAGTCCTTGGATCAATATTGTTAAACTATATTTTTTCCTAAGAGGTTGGAAAATATCCAAAGGACCAAAATATGTTTAACTAAATATAGCTGAGTTAAAACCTTGCTTTAGCTAGTGTAGCTTAGTTTTTAAGGATTTTTAGATTTAATCTGATGAGAAAATTCTGAAATGCCATTTTTGTCATTTGTTTAATATATTTTTCAATGTATTATTTCAAATTCAAAACCAATACAACTCCATAAAAAGCCACCATACCACTCTATAGTAAAGAAGTATTTCAATATAAGTATGTTTTAATTTTTGTATTTAATAATTTTAGATAATGGTTCACGTCGGATGAAAGCAAGCATGATACTATCTGTTATATTAATCATACTAGCATGTGGATACTTCTGCTCTAAGGAAGGTATGGACAAATGAACATAAAAAAGTACTAAGCTTATTTTCCATTTTTTCATTGTTTTGCATTGTATTTTAGACATGTATTAGCATGTTTGTTGTTGATTTGATATCCTTCATTATGTTTTTACACTCGACCGTGTAATTTTTTTTAAAAATATGAATTTAATTTTCTATGACTATTTGAGCACCAGCTTAATCCTATGTTCTATTTCAATTTTGCATGTAAAGCACAGTAATAAACGACAAATTTTAGTGCATGATTGGCTCTATGTGAAAAAGGACTTATTTAAAAGTGTATTTCTTCTTCTTGCCACCGATACATATATTCTTTAGAATATGTTGGTATCTTAAACCAATTTTAAGAACGAATCTTTCTAATGTAGGATTTTTTAAGTATAGAATTGACTCTACATTTCATTCTGGTGTATGTTGATTCGATTTTATTGAAACCACTGCTAATATGAACTAGTAATTTTTATTTTTTAAAAAATATTTGTCTTAACAAAAGTTTTATTTGTGTTGTTGCAGTACGTTATTGTGCAACACGATTGTACTCTGATTCAAATTTAAAAAAAAATGATAGCTCGATTGTGTATATTATTTTTTTACACTTTCGTCTCTCTCTATCTCTCTCTCTCTGAGAACTTTATACAACGAAGCAAGCTGCTTACAGACAAACTGTTGACCAAGAGATATTGCAAGCCTAGGCTTATCAGGGTCCTCAAAAAGTTTTATGACCGTCATCACAGTATTGTTGATAAGTTTAATGTCTCTATGTTCAGGTTTGCAATGATATATTTTACGTCCGCTAGTTCCATGTTCCTTTCACACAATTTTGATGACACACGTAGTGTGTGTAAAAAGCTAAACAGGAGGTGCTTACCCTTCCAGAACACCTGACCTCACTTCCCTGGTGGAAGTTCATGTGTCTAACCTAACGTTGCTTCTGGACTGTGATTTGGACATGGATAAGTATGTTCGTTTTTTTCATTTTTTAATTGGAGGGTTTAAGGCATAAGTCTATTAGAAATCTAAAATGTATCATTGCTGTTTTTGTTGCTCTTAATCGACTTCAAATGAGTTAGGGCTTTTCTTATAGAACTCGTAGGCTCTGCAGCAGTATTACGGGCCAAATTCTGTCTTGTGTATCCTCGACGTTTTAAGTGAAAGTTCAAGCACCCATAAACTCACCATAAATGTGCAATATCGCACAGCAGGTCGCAATTATTTGAACAAACTCACGAATTACAAAAACGCGTATTGAGATTAGTCAAAATAGAGTTTTGTGTCGCCACGACTAGTAAAGAAATTATTGATGTGACTTAAAATAGCATTCAATCATCAAGTTTTTTTGCATTTTGTTTCAGACTGTGATAATGTTTTCTTTATGCTACTTGTTGGAGTCGTTTGTTTTTTCTGCGGGGTTTTACCATCCCTTGGTTGGATTTGTAATGGTAATTATTTGTTTGATATAGTATTTTTCACGTTTAATGTTTTATTTTGCAATTCAACTCAAGGTTGTTGGTAAACAAGTACCATATATAAACCTTGGCATAAAAAACAGAACACAGATACACACAAACAGATGGACGGATACACCCACACACAACAGAGGTACAATAGGATTAAAGACAGTCTGGAAACCGCAGTCCAAGGTTGTTGGAAAACCTAAAAGAGACAGACTCGCTATTACACAAGTACATATCAAAACACCAACACAATTCCAAGAACTAAGAAAAACTGGTAAAACATAAGATGTCCAGTTGTAGTTGTTCCATCACAGTACTTTGATAAGCATTCGTTTGTAATCCCAAATTCATACAAGTATATGCACTACAATACGTAGTACTTAACTTTTACGCGTGTCTGAGTATGGGTATATCATTCTGTAGATTTCAAGTTAAAACATGGGTCAAATTATTAATGTCGATTAATTATTATTCAGAATTCGACAATAATATGGAATCCAACAGATATCAACCATTGAAAAAATGTATACCGACTTATCCATTTGCAGTAAAACTGTGTTCTGAAGAAATGTCTCTTATAACAAGATATTATATTATATTCTAATTCGCCAAGCTCAATCTAATTAAATATATTTATAAAATAAAACTCAACATATAAATGTATAGGACAAGTGCCTACACGTGTAGCGGTTTTACTATACATTATTTTATATATAAATTCAATAAATTCTTTAGAGCAAACTCACGGTGGCACATAATGTAATTAATACATGTAGATATAACAACTTTCAAAAATCTGCAATAGAAAAAGTACCATATAATATAAGTCAAATACATTGGGGGTGGGTGGGCGGGGTTATAAAAGAGTATGCGTGCTGCTACAACGAGTGGCTAACTTCGAATGCTGTATAATCATACATGACCCTTTATATGGGCCAAAAACACTCACGTTTTCTCGTGAATACTAATACCCGTGTAAGCACCCGTGAATCCGCAATGCGGTAAAATCGTACCAGATTTTAACTTTATTGATCACCTGACAATCACTCTTGGTCCACCTGTTGGACACCCAACCTATATACAGAATCACTCATGTGCAACACGTTAAATTTTATAAATATATCTATTTTAATAACGGGTTACTGAAGTAAGTCTCACACATTTAGATATACATGTTAGCGAATTTTTTTTACTTTTTGCGCGTGGATTGTTTGCATAAATATTTGTAACATAAACGTTTTTCTGGTACGAATTATTGTTGTGTTTTTTCTATTTTACTATTCTAGACATTGTAGTCGTTCGACAACATCAAGAATTAAACGACGAAGACAATGCAGGTAAATGTTATGACAGTAGCATTGTTTACAGTGTATTCAATACTTTTATAATATGTTACAATACAATATGTTTTTATGCTTGTGAAATTACTTTGAATTAACACCATTATCGTAAATACCTATTGCTTCTACGTGATTTTGTCATGTCAAACTAAAGAAATTAAATTACATTATAAAATAAAATTAATATTTCAGATACGTTACAACATTGCTCAATAAAAATATTATTTTATTTGATAATTTTTTATATTGTGAATTTACTAAATAATCATACATTTCGTTTTTATACGAGTTTATCGTTCTTAAAGCATAACATTCATACTTTCATATATATTCTTCCGTTCGATCATTTAGTTGTTGCTATTGTCTTACAAATTTATATGTTTGTATTGTACTTATTTGAACCTTAAGTTGAAGATTTAGACTATAAGATTTCATTCCTTACTAATTAAAACAGGATAGGTCAAATCCTGTTAATATTCCTTCATAATAAAAAAAAACAGGTGTTTATGAGCATGTTGTTTTGCGTAATTCGCGAGTTCATAAAAATCGCGAAAATAAATTTTAGTGAATAAATATGAATTGACTGTTCTCGATTGCTACTGTATATATATATATATATATATATATATATATAGCACGTAAACACTGTCAGAAAATAATAACATGTACCGGAAGTTACAGTTACGTTCGAAACACACTGGGATTTTTGTCTCGAAGTATCTCTAAAGCAAGAAAAAATGGAAAGAATTAATATTTTATTATAATTGTGAGATGAATTAACACATTAATGTCGCGAAATGACTTTGATACAAATATCGCAAAAAAAGTGTTTACATTACCATACCTAAACCCAGATATTACACACAGAGCACACACATATAGACCCACACAGACACTACAAAAGTTAACAGGATTGAAGAAAGTCGGGGACTTACAGTCCAATCTTGTTCGAATACCTCAACGAGACAGACTCGCTATTACACGAGTACACATCACAACACCAACACAGCTCCAAGAACTAAACAAACCTGGTAAAACATAAGATGTCCAGTTGTAGTTGTTCCATCACAGTACTTTGATAAGCATTCATTTGTTATCCCGAATACATAACAGTATATGTACTACAATACGTAGTACTTAACTTTTACGCGTGTCTGAGTATATGTATATCATTCTCTAGATTAAAACATGGGCCAAAGAACTAATGTCGATTCATTATTATTCAGAATTCGACCATAATGTGGAATCCAACAGATATAAACCATTGAAAAAATGTATACCGACTTATCCATTTACAGTAAAGCTGTGTTCTGAAGAAATGTCTCTTATAACAAGATATTGTATTATTTTAATAGCGGGTTGTTGGAGTAAGTCCCAAACATTTAGATATACATGTCCGCGATTTTTTTTACTTTTTTTGTGTGGATTCTTTGCATGGATCTTTGTAACATAAACGTTTTTCTGGTACAAATAATTGTTGTTTTTTTGTATTTTACGATTCTAGCCATTGGAATCGTTGAACAACATCAAGAATTAAACGACGAAGACAATGAAGGTAAATGTTATAACAGTAGCATTGTTTACAGTGTATTCAATACTTTTTACCTTTTGATTTATATCAGTATGTATTATGCTTTTGAAATTGTTTGAATTAACACTATTATCGTAAATACTACTGCTTCTACGTGATTTTGTCATGTCAAACTAAAGAAATTAAATTACATTATAAAATAAATTACTATTTTCAGACATGTTACTACATTCCTCAATAAAAATCATATTTTATTTAATGTTATTTTTCTTATTGTGAACTTTAAAATAATCATACATTTGATTTTTTTCTACGAATTTATAACGATAAATAAAGCATATTTTTTATATTTGTGTTTAATGCACTTAAATGCACTTTGATAATAATTCGTTTGCAATTCCGAAGTTATATCAGTATATTACAATAACACCCATTTTCTGTCTATGAGAGCTATTTCTCAACAGTATCGTAAATTTGCTTCATACGTCAACGAAAATGTATAATTGACCTGTTTGAACTAATGATTTTTTTATCGATTGAAGTAGTCGGGGTCATCTGGCATCCCTCTCGTCGATGACGTCATCCTCAATTGCAATGCGGTAGTATCAATGGAAAAAGGCGGGGTCACCTGCAAATATTCTCATTGATGACGTCATTCTTCTTTGGGATGCGGTAGACGGGTTCCACGATGCACTAAAACCAATGCAGAAAGTAAATTAACAAAAATAAAATACAGTACAAGTTTTAGGCCCACATAGCAGATTAGATATAAAAATGAATTGTAATTATAAGTAATGGGGTCACTTCATGCTAATATGATATAGAGGGTTCCGGGTACAAATTTACAAATTTAACATGAAGAGACCCAAAACAATGTTATTTCTTAAATATGCATTACAATACGTAGTGCTTAGCTAGTGGGACGTATCTGAGTAGATGTATATCGTTCTATAGATTTTAATTTAAAACAAGGGACAAATTACTAATTGAGATTCTTTAATTTTCAGCACTCAATATTCATGTTGACACCGACTAGGAAGAGGTAGGCCGACTAATCCAATGACAAGTGAAACCATGATCTGAAGAAATGTCTCTTATAGCAAGATATTGTATCATCCTTAATTTGTTTAAAAACATGTTGCTATGATAAGCCTATTAATCTCCTTTTCTTTATAATGTTCATAAAGCCATGACTATGACCGATAGCTGTTTCAGATCAAATAGTTTTATCTAAGAGTGACTGTCAAGCCCAAAATTTAATTATTGTTAAACCTATTTTTAACTATTTAGAACTAGGGAAATAAAATGCCTCATTAGTAGTGGCAAAAACAAAAATTCCGGTTCCAAATATTCCTAAGATGTTAAAATTAAAAATAAAATATACCAAAGCTAAGGTCAATAACACCAATGAAACATTAGAACACCTGCAAGTGGGACGAAGAGAGCAGGGCAGGTGAATATATTGCTTGCAATAAAAAAATACTAATTCATGTTCACATCACAATCCCCCCCCAAAAAAAAACAAAAATCTTTGAAAAATACAAACAAGGTTAAATACTTTAACTTCCACATGGGTTGCGAGGCCGGGTGCTCGAGAAAGGTAAGTACCTCCTATTTAGCTATCTTCACCAGCTACGTGTTAATTCAGATTGAGGGCAATTTACATGTAATAGCAGTTTGGATTTTACAGCACTAGACGGCCGAACATTGTTTATCCTCAGTAATGATTGGATCAACATTTGAAACAAATTATTTTAGGACGTTGAAAAGATACCTAAAGGACCAAAATATATTTACCAAATTTAGCTAAAGAAATACTTTTGATCAGGGAGTATATCTTAGTTTTTAGGGATTTCATATTTTAGCTGCAACTTTAGACAATAGTATATTTCTGACAATAAAACACACATACTGGCTTCTGAGCTTTTGATATTCTTAGGGAAACATCCACTAGCAGAGATACCGGCCTATTATACAGGTTTTAATTGTACAGCACTAGACATCAGACTAGTTTCGGAACTCAATTCCTCATTAGTAGTGCTTAGACCAAAAATTGGAAACCAAACTTTTTTCATGATGTTGAAAAGCATACGTTTTTGTGAAGAATTCATTTATAATCAGCGTTTTTATATTGAGTTCCGGTAGTGGAAACATAACGCATTTATTGTAAGCATAAGCAGGAAAAGTAGGTATATTTCTACAAGAAAAAGATAGTTCACAATATAAAAATTGAACTGATTCACGTTTGCCATACAACTTCAAATGCGTCCTTTTGTTTTGTTCATATTTGAGGTTTATGTTAAATTATTGAATATATAAAAAGTTGATATTGCATGTTTTGCATACGTACATAGCTAATGAGCAATATGATTTCTTGTACATTTTTAATCACAGAATTTAAAATTTAAATATCTTTTTTACTGTCATGTAATGTAGTTTTGCCAAAAACAAACGTACTAATTCATGTCCGAATCAAAATTCCAAAAGCACAGAAAAGTTTAGCCGGGTTCTTTGGAAGGGTAGACACCTTCTGTTTGACAATCTACAATCGCCACGTTTGTGATCAAAATTGAGAGTGAAAAGAACATGGAACTGTGAGACGTCAAAAATATCCATGTCAATCCTGGACATAGAGCCATCAAACTTATCAACAATATTGTGTTGCTGGTAATAAAACCTATATATGGGCCTGATAAGCCTAGGCTTGACATATACCTGGGTCAAATATTTGAAGGTAGTTTGGTTTCTTGCTCATTTGATTAAATTTCAAATTTTTCTATATTATTAGCTGAACACTGCTCTATTTCATCATAAGATGATCTTTTATAACATGTTACCGATGTTTTGTAATTTGTTTTTTTTAATTGTATAATTTTAGTAGTTTAATTCTCTATTTTATATTAGAGTGTATAAATCCACGAAGTACGTTGGATGTTGTCCTGAAATTGTAGTAACAAGCATCAAGTCAACGAAAGATTTTCAGAAACCTAACATTGGAATTTCGATTGAACAATGTCATTGACTTATATAATACATAAACCAATATAGTCAGTCAGCGATATTTTGGCAGAGTGTTTATGAACACGGACGAAGCTATTTACACAAATGAGTAATGATTATGTATTATCGCATATTCACGCCTGCATAAGTTCAAATGTCAGAGACACACTTATATACTTGTATATGACCCTTATTTAATTTATATAGACTCTTCCATGTTTTAAACAGATCTGTCAAAATACTCCTGATGTACCATAGTATAATCAGTCTTCGATATTTAAGCCGTTTGTTTTTAAACGTGGAAGAGTCTATATAGCCATACAACATTGACCTGTATGCTTGCCTTTTCAATAAAAATATTCATACACGACAAACCACCTAATACATAGACAGTGTTAGCATTGCCAGTTAATGTATAAACAATGTCAATTTCCCATGATGTAGACAATTAACACCTATGTTTCCTATACATAAATGAACTTGTCCAAAAATTATATTAATATAAAAGGCTAAGGCGGATAGGTCAATGTTATTTAGTTGTACATGTATAATACAAATATGGTGAACGCATATTTTTGTGATGGCTTGAATATACGCATACGATAGATTGGTATCAATACCTAGTATTGTGTGGATAAGATTTGTTAACACACACACACACACACACACACACACACACACACACTTAAACATATGTTTATTCTATTAAAATATATTTTTTATCATTTGTATTGACATATGAAATGTTGTATTGGTGCATTTTATTAAACACTAACATAGCAAAAATGACAAAAAACAACACATTTAGCACAAAACAGATATATAAAACAAACATTCCAGTCCATGTCCAAATTACAACCGAAAGCTTTGAAACTGGTGATTTTAATGAAACACATGACCAGGAAAGTGAGACCGGGTTCTCCGGAAGGTTAAGTCCCTTCTATTTTGGTAGCTACATCCGCCACAGAATGAACGAACGTTGAACTATTGAACAATAAATTTGTATCTAGATTTGTGTATAATATTTTTGTTGTACAGCACCTTTGCAAAAACATGTACTTATAAGGTTTCAAAATAAAGAAAAACGTCCGCAGTTTTCTGACGTCATTTCCTCACAAAGTCATAAAAGAAACGGGTATGGTTTTCGCTTGACGTCCCATAGTTTTTTCTCATGTAAGATGTAGCTAGCTAAACAGGAGGGGTTTTATTCAGGGTTCCCCCTAAATTATCTTGTGAAAGTTTTAAAATTTTAATCTTATTTGGGAGTGATTTCAACATACAGACTGGTATGTTTGATTTTTGATTATAACATGCGTACCAATTTCACGTTTTATTTTATAAATATTGTTATGTAATATTTTTGTTTTGAACTTTTTTGTATTTATACATTTTTAATACTTGATTATGGTTATAAACCTTTATTTGCATTTTTAAATTAAGAAATAAACAGTGCAAATATTGTATGACTGATTCGGAAACAGTTACATACAAGAAAACAAGATAGTTAGAATATATTTTGGAAGGACAAATATTTTACAATATTTGTGAAAACAATTTTAATTTTTTGTTAAAGTAATCTATTTAAGACCAATATCGAGTACTATTAATCTTTAAGTCCATCAGCTAGCTTTGGTCTGCATATCGAATTCAAAGATAAAAATATTCGATATAGTACATGTTTGTTGGTATATGTGAGCTGTTGATAAATTAAAGCAAGGCAGGGGGGTTACCCTTTAAAAATTGAAAGTAAGTTACTCACTTACTGGAAAGAGCAGCGAGTCGGAGAGCCATTCTGTCATTAAAACATTTTTATATTTTGCTATTTTATTTATAAATATTGTAATATCCATAATACATTTGATCAGTCATCTTATACCAGTTTAAATAGTTTAGGATATAAACACGTTTTGATTTTACAGCAATAATGTGTATAAAATGTCATAGAATATGCGACTCGTGTACCGCAACTGCAGCAAGCGATAGCGTTTAAATTAATGAAAAGGTTAAAGGAGCCAAATCAGATTTAAAACCGCGAATTGTAAATGGCGTTTATAGTACTGTACCCCCTCTGCCGTGCAAAACAAACTAATAATCATAACCATCTTTGAAAAACACCACTGCAATTGTAATTTTGATTTCTATAGTTAACAAACACTTGTCGAGCTATAGACTAAATTTCAGGTGTTACTCAAAACGTTTGAATCCTGATCACCGTAGCACTAAATGTATACATAATTCAAAAACATTTTGTCACAATAATGAGTATCATAAAATTATTTAAATTGATATCTATTGGTTGTTAGAATAAAACATCAACTATAATAAGTGTTTTAAGTGTAGTTTTATTAATTTCAAATACGTTGTTTTTGACGTTTTGAATTAACAATTTTGCTTTGTTGTTATATTATGTAGTATTAGTGTGTTTGTTATTGATAAATTATTTTCTCAGACGATTAAATTATCTAGCATAAATAATGCACATTGTAAAATTGTAAAATTGCTTTTTCAATCGATGGTATTGTCAATTATACTCATGATTCTGCTAAGTTCCTAGATTTTTACGTACATTTCATATATCATCTTTATAGAAAAATGTTATAGTTTGAGTAAAGACAAAAATGTTCATCAGATGACCTTTAAGTACTTGCTGCGTAACGTGTCAACTTATTTAACTATTGAACTGTCTTTAAATGGTATTTTAAATGTAATAATTTTTGCTGTTACTTAACTAGTAGATCTTGAAAAAGAGACTCGTGGCAAACAGCTGATGGAAACAACACAGTTTGTCTCCTTTCAAATAATCCAAACGCAAAATGGTATGTAGCCACACATTTTTTAACAAAACGGATAATTAGACAGATGGTTGAAATGTTGAATAAAATAAGCAAAGTAACAAAAATTGCTCAACTTGTAAATTTTTAAAGGCGTAGTTCAGGAAGCTTTACTATTACGGTTTCTCTAAGGTCGCACTTCGATTCAACAAGCATATTAATAACATTTCAGTACAGGACCCAGAAAAGGGGGTGTGCCATTTTTTCGATGATGCGGACAATGAACAGATTATTTTTTGGAAATGAAATGCGCACTTACATGATACCATGCACAAAAATGAATGGGGTCTTACTGTTACTGCATTTGCTATATATACTGATTTATTTTTAACATTAATTTTGTTTTTATCATGTTTTCATTAGACATCTGTATTGTAGAATGTGTCTCTCGCAATCGTAATGACACTCCCATCAACATGTGTTTGACAGATCAGTTGGTCTATCTAGTTACCAATCTGTCAATTAGGGCACATTGCACGCTTCTTGCCGCTTGGCTTCGATACTGATTTTGTTTGTTATCTACTACCACAGTTTATCGTTTTATGTAGTGTTGGTGTCATTCAGGGTTCCTCAATCAATTATTATGTAAAAAAGATGTAAATTATTTTGAATTACTCAATACCCTCTACCGACTGATAGATACTGACATTTATAAACAATCACTCTTTTATCCTTGAAAGTAATGTATAAGTTTGAGTCATAACAATTGGAAAATATTTCTGGTTTTTAGTGGGCTTTTGTCTTTATAGTGTCATGTAATTAATTACTAATTATAGTATTTTTGGATATTTTTCATACATTTCTTGCTGAAATATGGGGAACATAGAAACACGACAACCCACCATTGTATTTAGTGAACTGAATTATGTATATAATAGATGTAAATACTTGATTTTCAAAATAAATTTAAATACATTATGATAAGTATAATTTTTTATCATAGGTTGTAAATATACATATTTGTAAAATTCAATGTTTTATCGGGGATTTTTTCTAAAGTATTTAAAAAGACTCCTAAATCATCGAACTTAAGCTTATTATAACTTGTTTTCTTACCCAAACAATACTATACTTGCTCAGTTTCTTTGTAGTTTATCAAAAACAAACATACTAATCAATGTTCAAATCACAATCCATAAGCAAAGCAAAAAACTTGGAACTCACACCTCAAGCTAGACACGTTAACTTCCTTCAGGGAAGTGAGGCCAGATGCACTGGTAAGCACCGCCTGTTTAGCCAGCTACACTCGCCACGTGTGCAATCAAAAGTGTGATAAAAGAATATGGAACCAAGGGACGCCAAACAATCCAGGGCAATCAACTTATCAAGAACACTGTGATGACAGTCATAATTTAGTGTAATGAGATTTATAATAAGGAATAAAGACTTTACTTGAAACAAACAAATTTTCTCTGGAGTCTATGTAACCGGTCATTTACAGACCACAGTGCCATTGACTCCAAAGTTTCAAATCCCGATCGAGTGGATCCTAGTAAGGGTAGTGTGATATATCCGTTAGTTCATTTGCCAAAGGTAGGTGGTTTTTTCCTGGTAAGTCGATATTTCTAAATATATGGGATTTAAAGGTTGAAAGCAAGAGTGTTTATTACAGGCCCAAATGTCAACTGTGGATACGTAAAACAGGTCTATAATAGTGCATTGGGGACAGTTGTTGCAAAAAATATAAAAAAACCCAAAATTTTGTTTTATTGTTTATTAGGTTTTCAATTTGTTAAAATAAATAAATAAATATACATTAATTTATCTTTTTAAAAAAGAATACATATGAAAAACAAGTTATCACTTGGCACATAAAAATAGTATGGAATTCTAATGACGATGACAAATAGAAAAACACATGCATGACTTTAAAAATCAATATCTACACGTAACAGTGTCTTAAACTTTCATTTTTCTGTGGAATCGATGACGGTACCAGATGGATTTTCCGTGGTAATGTCTCCGAATCCGGACACTCTAAAACAAGTGAATCAGGATTATAATGGAGACTGTTTAATGTGGGACTTTTTATGTCCTCTGGATAAAGTTTATCATTTCCAATAGACAATGTGTCGTATGAAATGTGTATGGAGTCACTATCTTTATAATCAAAGTCCAACTTCCTCCGATGACCATTACTGGATAAATAACTACTGACGTAGGATAAGGTGTCCGAACTGTCTTGTAGGTCATAACACTGAGCTAAAGATCCTGCAATATCCTGTTTAGATCTTAAAGACTCATAATATATCGAGTTCCCCTTCTTGTTCCAACTCAAGTCTCTTGAAATCGATTTCCTGATGCTTGTACTCAAGATATGAGCTTGTGCAAGATCGGTTGCTATGGATTCACGTATTTCATTCATATTTGTACAGCTTCCCATACTTGATGTGCTGTTCGTCCGTCTGAGCTTTGCCTCTAAAGCCTTCCGTCTGAATCTTCTCGCGCTACTGCTGTCAGAATTTCTTCGATGTATTCTCATGCATTTTTGAGGTGTAGTAGACTTCTTGCGGCGTGTGTACTTCTTCTCGGAGCATACTGAGTTATCGGACTTGTTACAAATAGTTTTATCGTTCCCGCTGTCAACATCGTCGTCGTGAGATAATTCTACACCTATACCGCTGTCCAGCCTGGTGAGCTTGTTGTCATCATCTACAACTATCTCCGTAAGTTTTTCTTTAGCGTTGTGTAAATGACCATCAAGCTCTTTTATAAGTTTATCTTTCTGAAAAAAGTAGAATTAAACATATGATAAGGACAATTTTATTACAAGAACTGAATAAGACTAAATAAATGCACGTATCTCTCTCTCTCTTTCTCTTTTGGTCGCCATGCCAAGAACTAAATAAGCCTTTGTCAAAAATGCCTGCATTACTCTCTCGCCATGCGCGCTGTTATGTTGATAAATCTTATCAAACCTCTCTCCGTCCTGCATGATTAAACAATGAACAATCCGAGTATCCACGTAAAGACACAAAGAATGTTAAGCTTATATTAGTTGGTTTTGAATACTAGTATAAGGTTATGTCTATTATCAGGAATTTTAATGTTTTATAACTTTAGTATTCGTTTGTTTAGTTATGATTTTCCTATGGGTTTTTATTTTAAATTCAAACACAAGCATAATGATCAATATTCAAATCATAATTTCTGAAAGCAATATAAGAATTTTGTTAAATAACGTTGAGAACGTGAACTTCCACCTCTAGTACTCTAATTTAAAATCTAAATTCTAATTTTTAAATAATAAATCTAAATGTGATCTTTCACATGTAAAAGCAACGGAATACTTACGGCTGATAAAGATTTCTTCAGAGACATATTTTCTGAGACCAGAAAGTCTATTTCATGTCCTGACGGAGCTTTAACATAAGGTGTTGCTGATACTCTTACTGGTTTGTCCTCAGGATTCTGCCACCAAACATGAACCTAAAACGATTTAAAGGAGGGTAATAACAATCAAAAACAAACATACTTATTCATGTCCGAATCATAATCCGAAGTAAACACTTTGGAACTGACAAATTAGATAGACACGTGAACCTCCACCAGGGAAGTGAGGCCGGGAGCTCCGAAAGGGTAAGCACCTTCTGTTTAGCTAGCTACACCCGTCACGTATGTAATCAAAATTGTGTGAAAGGAACATGGAACTATGAGACGTCAATTATATCCAGGGCAATCCTGGACACAGAGACGTCAAACTTATCAACAAAACTATGACAAGCAATATGTTAAATAAGGTATCAATATGTTTAATAAGGTATATAAAAACACATCCTTGGAAAATTGGACATAGCCAAAGCATCGGTAGAATGTAGAAAGCATATCTAAAAACATTCTTCGAAACTTGAACATAGAGAAAGCAACTGTAAAATATAGAATGCATATCAAAAACACATCCTCGGAAATTTGGACATAGACAAAGCAACGAAGAACACGGAAAAACAATCATAGTTGAGGTATATTTCTTTTCGGGAATCGGATTAAATGAAAATTGTTTATCCCGTCGTTATCATAATATATTTGAAAATATTATGATGGTCAATGGAATCCCTTATGTTGGTCAGTTTTAATATTAATCGACTTGATAATTTTCCATTTCCTCGTGGGCGTGTATGAATTTGCATACATTTATGTATCAAAAGATCATTTGCATGAGGTTTCAAGTACACAAATTATTGGTAGCAGCAGTATTAAACTAAGAGCAAAAGTCAACAATATATTTTAAAATAAACTAATATTTACCTTTGGCCAAAACAGCAAGATCTGCACTGTTGTCACGCAGATTGTAATAAGAAGAACGTGCAATATATAAACAGCATCCGGTGTATGACGAAATACTGACGTAAACATTATTGCTGATGACATCACAACCAATGTCAACAGAATGCTTATCACCATGACAGCAGCGTCTTTCAGCGATGGGATGATTACATTTCTAGTTTTCCAGGATAGGAACAATCCATAAATAAGGAAGGATATTTTCCAGATCAGTATGATGGAAATCCAAACTTCGGAAGATTTTGAGGAACATTCCTGGACGGTGATGTAATTAACGTACACTGTGATATTAGGAATTTTTACTGGCTCACTCTGAAAAAAAAAGAAAATAAATCATTTTCATATTAAAACATGCATGCATCATGCCAGCAAGAATTAACAGAACAATATTACAAACTGAAAGCACATGGACTTTACAATACCAAAATTCCAACAAGATCTTAAAATATTTTGAATTTTCAATTTTGGTCCAAACACTACTGATGAGGAACTCTACTCCGAAACGGTTGTCTAGTGCTGGTATAATAATTATGTAACTAAATAACTTAATGAAAGCTAAACAGGACACTAAGACATACACAAAATACTAATGTCTAATCATTACTGGATTTTCTATTTGAATAAAGCAAAATTTACTGTCACGGAGATACTTATTAGAGTCACAGATTATGGTTTGGTTATGGTATTATGTGTGGGACTCCCAATTGCCCTGGTTATTTCACAACTTGTCGACCATAATTAGTACACATATACAACATGATGTGGCACAAAGAAAGAACAAGGCCGATGGTAACAGCTTTGTGTGTCACTAAGTATATATTTTGATATACAATTACGTTTTTTGTGTATTTAAGTAACAAACACTGTTCTTGTATGGAATAACGAGAGAGAGAGAGAGAGAGAGAGAGAGAGAGAGAGAGAGAGAGAGAGAGAAGAGAGAGAGAGAGAGAGGGGGAAGTTTAAATTTCAAGCTACCTCAATAGTGATTGGTACAGGTCGTGACGTCACTGGGTCAATCCCTTGCCATAAAGCCATTACAAATCCATCAACTAGCAGAAACGCAGCTGTCATTACAAATAGCTTTGTGTCCTTAATGACCTGAAAGAAAACACGATAAACAAATATTAAATTTGATATGCATTCCTAACTCTTAGCCTGAACTCGCATTTAGGCCACATCAAATTAATTTCTTGTTCTACTTTTTTTAAATTAGAGACGGTCGATTAAATGTATTTTAGAATAAAAACAGATTTTTCTCAAAGCCCTTTAAAATTTGAAATAGGCGAGCGAGAAAAAATGCACGAAATGCATGAAAAGGCAAAATGTATAAATAACAAATGTGCATACAATATGCTGTTTTGAAAAAGATATAGATATTGAAACAGCAAATAATACTGTACATCAGACAGGGTCTTAATATTACAGTCATGCCAGTGAACGTTGCCAAACGATGAACATTGAATTCACAGCAACGAAGAATGGACCAAACTTGCCATGCTGGACATTTTTGACAGGTGGGAAACGATTTGAAAATGAATTTAATTGTTTCTTATTGCATTTGCACAAACAAATAGGTTTTGAGAATACCGGAACATTGATTGCGCATGCTCTGTCACAAACTTACCACTTTCTTTATCCCAGCATTCCTGAATATCTGATACACTCTCCATGCTTTGGCAAACATTGGCGCGAAGACGATTGTAAATCCAAGGGAGGTTAGCCATGTTCTTGCCTGTTAAATGTAAAATTAATTCATTAATTGATAATTCAGAAATACAGTACTGGTCTGTTGAAAATATAACACTTAGATAGCGAATAAATGCCAGATCGGCGGGTCATCTTGGTCCCTTGTTCGCTATATCTCGCAAACTGCTACCTATCCCCTGGCAGCCTTTCGGCACTAGTTGTGCATATCTCGGCTACTCAGTGGCCGAGCGTAGATTACAGTTTTCGTGAGCTCAGTGTTCAACTTTCGACCGGTCTGTATTATATTGAAGTAGTAACAGTAAAGTGAGATTCAAATGGGGGAGGGGTGTGTCGTTAAGTCAACATTTTCACAGGAATGGGTTTGGGAAGATAAAATTTTTGTTATGAACGCTGTTAAAATTAGCCTGACTATTTATGGTACTAGACATAAAAATCCGTTTATTTAAAACCATCATTAAGATTATTTCACTGATATCGAGACATCACCAGGTATAGTGCAATTGAAGTCGCAAAATTGGTTAACCTTTGTAATAACTGTATGACAATGCGCTGTAAAGGCTCTTCAAAAATAGAATATATGTTTCATTTCTATCCAACCTGCCCTGGGGGCAACCTGTATATATAAGGGTCATTCGCCTTTAAAACCCAGTAAAATTCTACCCAGTTGTACTTTTTATTTGAACCTGTGTATAATGACCACCTGTCTTAAAGCCTATAAAAGGCAGTAAAATTCTACCCCAGTTGTACTTTTTATTTGAACCTGTGTATAATGACCACCTGTCTGAAAGCCTATAAAAGGCAGTAAAATTCTACCCCGGTTGTACTTTTTTTTTGAACCTGTGTATAATGACCACCTGGCTTAAAGCCTATAAAAGCCAGTAAAATTCTACCCCAGTTGTACTTTTTATTTGAACCTGTGTATAATGACCACCTGGCTTAAAGCCTATAAAAGCCAGTAAAATTCTACCCCAGTTGTACTTTTTATTTGAACCTGTGTATAATGACCACCTGGCTTAAAGCCTATAAAAGGCAGTAAAATTCTACCCCGGTTGTACTTTTTATTTGAACCTATGTATAATGACCACCTGTCTTAAAGCCTATAAAAGCCAGTAAAATTCTACCCCAGTTGTACTTTTTATTTGAACCTGTGTATAATGACCACCTGGCTTAAAGCCTATAAAAGCCAGTAAAATTCTACCCCAGTTGTACTTTTTATTTGAACCTGTGTATAATGACCACCTGACCTGAAGCCCTTTTAGGTCTATCTTAATAGTCCCCTTTATAGACAGGTTTGGCTGTTTGTTGTTTAGTCTAAAAGTACCCGAAGTATAGGACTGGAAAACGATTGTACATTTGTAGAACAATTTTAGAAATCTTACCTGGCATAAAACTGTTGATACTTTGTAATTGTCGTCCAGGAAATAATCCATACCGTACAGAAAACAACACAAATTTAACATCAATCCACCAACATTTATCAACACATTTAATCTAGGGCTTGACATCTTGACTATTCTGTAATTCAGAAAAAAAATAATAACAAAAAATTAAATTAAAATTAAAATATTAAAACAAGATATCTGAAATGGGATGCCATTTTAAAAAAAAATGTTCCCCAAAAACAAACCCTAAATAGGAAAATTCATGTTTTCCTAGCCATGTGAAATATCAAAACACGAATACTCAATGACACATCAACTGTACCCACAAAGTGTCCCTGTGAAATTTTATAAAGATTTGGTAATAACTATTCAACAAAATGTTGGTCGGAAGAAATGTAGTAAACACTACTAGTCCCACAGATTCGTTTGGGACATTTATCTCGCAGAGGGTAAACTTGACTTCTTTCTCATCAGAGAGAGAGAGAGAGAGAGAGAGAGAGAGAGAGAGAGAGAGAGAGAGAGAGAGAGAGAGAGAGAGAGTGTGTGTGTGTGTGTGTGTGTGTGTGTACCATAATTTAAGAGATAGGCATCTGAGAGAAAGAGAGAGAGAAAGAGAGAGACATTCTATCAGAATTAAGATATAGAAATAGGCACATGAGAGAGAGAGAGAGAGAGTTTACCTTTTCTGTCTTTGTGTTACGTTAAATATGATAAATCCGGAAGAAAAAATAAATCCAATTGTAGCTGCAATACATGATATTGCAAATGTTGCCTCTGTAACGGTCCTAACGTGACCCATGGTGTAGTTCCAATAACCAGTCCTACAGTAAATAAATAAATAAATAAATAAATATAAAATAATTAATATATAAAGATAACAAACAAAAAATCAGTCAAATAAATATATAGCAAAAAATTAAATAAATAAATAATTAACAAACAATCAAATAAATAAATAAATAAATAAATAAATAAATAAATAAATAAATAATTAATTAAATAAATAAATAATTAACAAACAATCAAATAAATAAATAAATAAATAAATAAATAAATAAATAAAATCTCGTCTATGAGGATAAATGAAGCTTTTTAAAACTTTTTTCTCAAAATTAGCGTAATACATTATTTGATTATTTGTCAAAAATAATTTAAACATGATATATTGATCTACTACGTATATCGTCTCTTCTTAAAAAACCTTATAAATGGTCGCCAAAATTTTCAGAATCATTGTCCATTAAATAACTCATTTCAATCAAAAAAAAGGGAATACGATTTGTGAATATCTTAAATCTAAATATTTCAGTGAAAACTAGGACCCAAATAACAAACAGAGAGAAAGTTTTAATTTGAAAAAAAATACATACTTATGAATTCATAAGAAGTCACGCTGCCTGCTCTTGACTTAATGGGTGGGAATTTAAATTCGTGTGTTTAGGGCAAATCATTATCGATTAAGAACCTGTTTATGTTCCTAAGTGATTTTATCATTATTAGAAAACAGTTTTTCTGTCAATAAATGATTTACTTTCCATGTCATAATGGTAACTGTTTTATTACAAACGCCATTAGACAATAGGAAGTATGATTGATGGGTCCCATTTTTCCTCAGCAGACGATTTCCGGTAGTTTTATTATCACGCGCAATAAAAAAACTACGATTGATAAGGGTGCATGATAATAATATTTACACTCCAGGGGGCTTTATTGTTATGCTCCAATGACAGTGATTGAAAATGCAAAATATTTTTTTCAAAATTTTAATAAATTTGAAATTAAATATTAAAAATCCATATAATAAGTTTGACAAATTTAAAATGAAATTGTCAGTGGTGCATTTGATAGGTAAATTGTGTAAGCTTATAATTTTAAATAATAATAATTTAGTGCTGTTAGGGCTTTTATTGGCGGCGTGATTTAATATTCAAAATATTTGGAAAAATTTAACTTAAAAAAAGATAATTAAAAACGTATCTGTAATCTGTCTGGAAAATTATACTAGTAACTCTGTAATTATTTAAATAAAAATTGAAATCCAAATTTAACAATTTCAAGGCAATCCTCCGATGACTAAAGACATACTGAAGCAATAAAAGTTGTCAATAGTGTTTTTGATGAATGACTTATTGGCTAATAATGTCTAAAAATAGAATATTTTATAACTTTCTTACAATACTTCATCGAATTTAAAATGCAAAATATTTTCAAAGTTTAATAAATTTAAAATCCGAAATTAAATATTCTCAAAAATAGGGATAAAATGTCAACTATTCCATTGATTACATGACTTATTGGGTCACGATATTGGAACGGGAGATTATATAGTTCGAACCTGATTTATTGAAAATCATAAAACTTTTACTTTTTGTTTAATTTTAACACAAGACGCTTATTGTAAGATATTCCACCCATGTTTCATAACCACGAATATGTGTATGTGTCTGTTCTAAGGTAAGATGCACTTGCTTTGGCCTCATTGAATAAAATTCTCGTAAAATCTAATTTATAATACATAGGGCAAAAACATTGACTGGATTTTTTTTCAAATTTAAAAAAAATTAGATGTCGAAGATACCGAATACAAATGTTTACCATGCATGAGTAGCATGTTTTGTTTACATACCACAACCAAATAAAATAAATGAATATTAAACTATGAACGGTGTGAATAAATAAATAAATAAATAAATAAATAAATAAATAAATAAATAAATAAATAAATAAATAAATTAATTAATTAATTAATTAACGAGTATGATTGTTTGTTTTTATTTACTAGGAATGAATGAATGAATGAAGGAATGAATGAATGAAGGAATGAATGAATGAAGGAATGAATGAATGAATGTATATTTTTCTCTTTTGAAACAAAAAGCAGCAACTGATAATGAGCTTCCAACATTTTAACACACGGCTGTTTTATTCATAAACTATTTTCTTCGCATATAAAAAAATAAATAAATAAATAAATAAATAAATAGATAAATAAATAAATAAATAAAATTTTAAAAAGACATACCTTTAAAAAATTGTGATGATATTTATAAAATCCTTTCTTGACCCATATTTTCACAATAAATGATAATTACAAACTTTCCTCTCTTTAAAATCCAAGTAAATGTCATATAATGCACACAAACACACAACTATGAATTTTGTTTATATGGAAGTAATTGTATCGTAGCCTTAAAACATGTAATAACTGTCTATACTAAACATAAATAATTGTTCAAACTGGAATATTTATGTCCTGAAAAAATCATAAATCCATCACCCACCAGACTTAAACAGAAAATAACCATAAATCGTTTTATATATACTAGTGATATACCCCGAACACCCTGAGACAAAATCGATTATTACTTGTAATTTCTTTAATTGTTAAAATGGAGAAAAATGAGAAAAGTGTCAACACCCGTAAATATCTACAAAGGCCCAGAAGGGACACCCTAACTTTAGTATTGAATTATAACTTTTGTGTTGAAAAGTTCACTTTTTAAGTTATTGCCCCTGTGGTCAATTTCTAATAAGGAAGACACCGTATCCATGCTACTGGTTGCGCCCTATGGCTATATATCTCATTGTCTAATTATAAAGAAAAATGCACGTTACACATTATTTTAATCTATGTGACACATTTTTAATGAAGTTTTCACCTTTTGTATAATTTTAAAACAGGATTTTTTGATAATATCTAGGGTAATGGCACATTTATATCGATAGTGTTAATGGCAGTTAATAGACGAGATGATTGTTTGTACACCTATTGATATATACGATACTGCTTAGAAGGACTAAGTTTATTCAAAATATTGAAGTTATTGCATTTTGATTTATTCAGGTTTATTTATTTATTTATTTATTTAAATTTCTGTGTTAATGAATGGACCCAATTCTCCGTCAGAATAGATGGAATTGAGTCTTATTCTGTATTTTATTTATTTATTTATTTATTTATTTATTTATTTATTTATCTATTTATTTATTTATTTATTTATTTATTTATTTATTTATATTTCCGTGTTTAATACTTGGCCCAATTCTCAATCAGGAGAGGTGGAATTGAGTTTTATTCTGTATTTTATTTATTTATTTATTTATTTATTTATTTATATTATTTATTTATTTATTTATTTATTTATTTATTTATATTTCCGTGTTTAATACTTGGCCCAATTCTCAATCAGGAGAGGTGGAATTGAGTTTTATTCTGTATTTTATTTATTTATTTATTTGTTTCTGTTTTTGATTTTATTTACCGTTTACTAAGCCTTTTCTCAGTTTTTATGAAATAGGGACACTTACTCTTGCAGAGCACCAAGCCTCACTTCCCTGGTGGAGTTTCACGTGTTTAGAACTTAAGTTTGTCAGTTTTCGAAGTTTTCAATTTGCTTTGGGGTTATGGTTAGAACATGGATAGGTACAGCATGTATAGGATTGATTGGTTAACTATTTATTAACTTCTCACTAAGACTTTAAGGTGCTAATTACATATTATACCAGTTTTAATTTTACAGCACTAGACGGCCGTTTCGGAATACAATTCCTCATCAGTAGTGCTTGGACTAAAATTATGAAACCAAAATTACAGAGTCAGTACGTCGTAGAAAAGCCTACTTCTCTGAAAGCCACATTATACCGACAGAGGTGAAGCCCTCTTAATACCAAGCACTAGGCAAGAAAGCAGTATCTCGATTTTTAAAGTCTCCGGGGTTCGAACTCGCGAAGTGGGCGTTCTACCATCGGAGCTGATCATGAGGTCTTTTTGGACAAAGGGTCTGTGATAAATCGGATTGTCGTTTGCTACTTTTGAACTCATCAATAAAAAATTCATAAAATACATTTAAAAAAATGATAAACAGGTATTTGTATGACAATATACTGTTTTTAAATTTATTTAATGATAAATTAAAAAAAAGGTAAATTACATTTCACAACAGAGGCTTACAGTACAGGCCTGTCTAAAGTTTAAACTAAGTTAACGAATAAGCACCGGACGAATTGACAACTCAACTCGGCCCTTCGTTAGCTAAACCACAGAAGCTGCCTTACACATTATGTATTTCTAGACAGTTTTTCGGTCACTAATCATCCATATCGTGGTTATTTTGCAACCCAGGTCCATCTCCAAGCTTTTAGTTTTCTGTGTTAAACTTTCGACAACCTTCAACTGTATATCTCCTTTTCGTTAGCTCAGTAATAAACTTTCGACAGACCTGTACTGTATATCTCCTTTTCGTTAGCTAAGTGTTCAACTTTCGACAGACCTGTACTGTATCTCTCCTTTTCGTTTTCTAAGTGTTCAACTTTCGACAGACCTGTATCGATCTCTCATTTTCGTTTTCTCAGTGTTCAACTGTCGACAGGCCTGTATCGATCTCTCCTTTTCGTTTTCTAAGTGTTCAACTTTCGACAGACCTGTATCGATCTCTCCTTTTCGTTTTCTAAGTGTTCAACTTTCGACAGACCTGTATCGATCTCTCCTTTTCGTTTTCTCAGTGTTAAACTTTCGACAGACCTGTATCGATCTCTCCTTTTCGTTTTCTCAGTGTTAAACTTTCGACAGACCTGTATCGATCTCTCCTTTTCGTTTTCTCAGTGTTAAACTTTCGACAGACCTGTATCGATCTCTCCTTTTCGTTTTCTCAGTGTTAAACTTTCGACAGACCTGTATCGATCTCTCCTTTTCGTTTTCTAAGTGTTCAACTTTCGACAGACCTGTACTGTAAGTCACAGAAGTTGACATTTTTTCATGTTTTATGAGAATGTACCCCTGTGTCATTCGACGGGTCAAGCAGAATCATACAAAAATAAATATCTACATGACATGTTCAACACATAAATTAATTTCCTACTTACACAAAATACGGACAATTCATGTTATACTCTCTGATAAATTGCCATTACTGACTAAAGAACATGTGTCATAACTGCAATACTATGGAAACGGGATAGAGAATGACCAATGATGGTGTTGCGTGGTGTAAAATAAGAAATTAGCAAGGGAATGTCATTTATAATATAATACAGGCCTGTCAAAAATTTAACACAGCTAACGAAAAGGGTCGACGCTCGGCAGATATGTATAGCGACCAAAACGATATTGAGAGAAAGATAGCAGCTATCGAAAAGCTGTCGGGATATAATTAACGAGGGGTCAAGATTAGCTTTCGATTCATGTAAAGTATTACATCATATGACCGCGTTGGTCGAGTGGTTAAAGCGTACATGTATTCCTTTAAAACCCACGAAGGCATGTCACCGCTGTGGGTTCGATCCCGGTCGACCGCAAGTGATTGTTGTTGAATATTGCTTAACTCCCCATCGTCATTTTATTCGCGATAAGAAACATTGTATTAATCTATGAACAAGTTCGTGTATGTATGTGAAGTGCGAGGGGGTATATGGTCTGCCTTATACCAGTGCGCACTCAGGACGACTTTAAGGTGCTAGCTCACTGAGTCAGCACGATACAGACAAGCGTGCAACTCCTCAAGTCACATTATACTGACACCGTGTGAACCAGGGAAGACCAAAGGCATGGAGAATTCACTTTCCCACATGTGGTCTGAGCGGGACTCGAACTGACAACGGTGAGATACCCAAGATTTGTAGACTAATGTCTTAGGCCACCATGGCCCTCGACCGCAAGGGTGAAATACTTTTAATTTGTAACTCTGATACTTGAACGTCACCAACGCGAAATTATAAATTATGAAAATTTGACCCCCGAATTCCCGCATACGTTGTTCCTGTTTGTTGGTGAGACAATAGTTTATATGACACTGTGTGGTATACGAACAGTAAGGCGGCATTATCTACAGGTTTAAATAACAAGAATAAAGAGCCACTTGCCTAGTGGATAAGACGTCAGTCTACGAATCCAGGGTCTCTTACCGCTATGAGTTCGAGTTCCGTTCAAATCACATGAGGGAACGTGAATTTTCCTTGCCGTTGGCCTTTGCTGGTTCAACCTGTGTTAGTATGATGTGACTGGGAGAGAGGTCCGCTTGTCTGCGGCGTGCTGACTCGGTGAGCTAGCTAGCACCTAATTAAAGTTGCCCTCAGTGCGCGCTAGTACAAGACAGACCATACTTCACGTGCATGCACGAACTTGTTCATAGATTAATCCAATAGGTCAATCCAATAGTTCTTGTCGCGAAAAGATGAAAAATTGCCGATGCGACGTTAAGCAACATTCAACAAACCAACCTTTGAAATGAGCAGTTAGCCCTTTATAGAGATAGCCTATTAGACAGGCTTGACTGTTCAACAAACAGGGCTTGCTGAAATAGTGATATCATTTATATTTAGAAAATTTATGATGGCATAAAACATTAAAATGTTTAAATGTTTATAAAAGTAATTTTCTCTTATTTATATACACTCTTTTATATAAATTTTAAATATTCCTGACGTTTGCAACTTTTGTTTTTATAATTTATATAAACTTAGCGATATAACATCTTTGTTCAGTTTAAACCGGCAGAGTCCCGACCCTCCTCTGAACGTTATATTCATGTAAAATATCAAGTTGATAGTCAGTCGGACGTCAGATATCGATGTACGACTTTTCCAATAGACTGAACGGCAAATAAATAAATAAATAAATAAATAAATAAATAAATAAATAAATAAATAAAATAAAATTAAAATAATAACTAAAAATAAATTAAAATCAATTAATAAAAATCAATAATAAAATAAAATAAAATTAAAATAATCACTAAAAATAAATTAAAATAAATAAATAAATAAACAAATGAAAATAAAAATTAAGGAAATAAAGATAATTAAAATAAATAAATAAATAAATAAATAAATAAACAAATAAATAAATAAATAAAATAAAATAAGACAAATAAATACATGTCAATTATAACCAAATGTTAAGATGCATTGATAATATAATATAATATTATCAAATGAATAAATAAAAAGGTACTATGGTAAAAGTTTTTGAAAATGTCTCTTTTTTAAGAGACATCCATAGTTTGCTCGGATTTTCTCAAAGATAAAAATCAGAAAAGTTCATTTATCAACATACCCTTCAGACATCTGCAGTTTGCGATGATTTACAGGAAATGGAATAGTGGTTTTCCTTTGAATTCAAATTTGCATCAGTATATCTCCCCTTTTCGAGACTGCTAAGTAAAAAAATTCCACATATCTAGAAATGTCATGTGCAGGTAGGCACGTTAATGCAAAAGCAGAGTATATTATATGCATTTTTACCTTTTAATGAGAAAACGACAGCCTAATGTCGGAATGATGTACATGCATACATGAGAAGTATTTTTATGTTGCTCTAATGTACAATGCACATCAATCGTGTGTGTGTGTGTGTGTGTGTGAGAGAGAGAGAGAGAGAGAGAGAGAGAGAGAGAGAGAGAGAGAGAGAGAGAGAGAGTCTATTCATTTATCTTTTTTATATTCATCTCATTCAGAATAACAAAACTCGTCAATTTCATATTCAGGTTCAATAATTTGGAATTCATTACCGTCACAATTAAAAAGGGACGACATCTTTGACGAACTTCTAAAAGTTAAACCAAATTTCTTTTTTACTCATTAATTTGATATCATCTTATCAATGTATCTTAAGAATTGATTGTTTAATATAAATACTTGTACATAGTTTTATATTAAGCATATGTTTTATATTTTGGAATTTTTAAATTGATTTCTTTTTATCTTGGGACAATTATTAGCTCCAACACCCTCTTAATGATGTCACCACTAACAATGTTGGGACAAAACTCGCGTCCCAATGCAGTTCTACGACATGTTAGTTAAAATGCTCTAATTACATTACAGTCTAACCTGCCTTAAAGGCCACCTCTATATCAGGGTCACCTGCTTATAAAGGCCAGTAGAATTGTATTCAAATAGTTCTTTATTCATGTTATTTGAAACTGTATATAAAGGCCAACTGCCCATAAAGGACATCTTTACTGGCTCTCTTGGGTGACCTTTATAGACAGGGTTGACTGTATTTACAATAAAGTAGAGTTAGGTTAGATGGGGACATTTGATTGTCACTACAAAAAATGTCCCCACATTTAAATACTTAAAATGTCCTATCATTGTAGATATATTTCTTGTTTTCTCATGAATCTCGCATTGTCCTCCCTGTAAGGCTTCTGTTCAGTAAATGTGTTTACCTAATATTTCATGCTTCTGTTCAGTAGAATAGTTTAAGTAATATTTCATTAAATTTCAGTTAATTAAAGAATTATTCAGAGTTTCAAAAAAGAAAAAAAAACCGCTTCTGTTCAGTAAATGTGTTTACCTAATATTTCATGCTTCTGTTCAGTAAATGAGTTTAAGTAATATTTCATTAAATTTCAGTTAATTAAAAAATTATTCAGAGAGAGAGAGAGAGAGAGAGAGTTTAAAAAAAGGAAAAAAAAAAACGCTTCTGTTCAGTAAATGTGTTTACCTAACATTTCATGCTTCTGTTCAGTAAATGAGTTTAAGTAATATTTCATTAAATTTCAGTTAATTAAAGAATTATTCAGAGAGAGAGAGAGAGAGAGAGAGAGAGAGAGAGAGAGAGAGAGAGAGAGAGTTTCAAAAAAGGAAAAAACCGCTTCTGTTCAGTAAATGTGTTTAATTAATATTTCATGCTGCAGTTAACTAAAGAATTATTGAGAGAGAGAGAGAGAGAGAGAGAGAGAGAGAGAGAGAGTAAAAAAAGAAAGAAGAAACCCACTTCTGTTCAGTAAATGAGGTTACGTAATATTTCATTCTGCAGTTAACTAAAGAATGAGAGAGAGAGAGAGAGAGAGAGAGAGAGAGAGAGAGTTAAAAAAGAATGTAGAAACCCACTTCTGTTCAGTAAATGAGTTACGTTATATTTCGTGTTGCAGTTAACTAAAGAATGAGAGAGAGAGAGAGAGAGAGAGAGAGAGAGAGAGAGAGTTTCAAAAAAGGAAAAAAACCGCTTCTGTTCAGTAAATGTGTTTAAGTAATATTTCATGCTGCAGTTAACTAAAGATTGAGAGAGAGAGAGAGAGAGAGAGAGAGAGAGAGAGAGAGAGTCAAAAAAGAAAGAAGAAACCCCTTCTGTTCAGTAAATGAGGTTACGTAATATTTCATTCTGCAGTTAACTAAAGAATTATTGAGAGAGAGAGAGAGAGAGAGAGAGTTAAAAAAGAAAGTAGAAACCCACTTCTGTTCAGTAAATGAGTTACGTAATATTTCGTGTTGCAGTTAATTAAAGAAATTGATCGATTTTAAATTATATCTTAAAGATCAAATAAGATCGGTTTTGAAATACTAAATTGTTGAGACGATAATTGCTCAGTTATTGGTAACCTGAAAGGTATGAAAGATTCCTGATTTTAGAGATACCAGTAAAGCGATTACTCTTCCAGCAATCATATTGGAGGGGAACACCACGGGTAAGACACGTGCTGCTTTAAGAGTTGAATTGAGTTATGGTGTTTAACGTCTCAGTCAAAAATATTTCACTTATATCGAGACGTCGCCAGCTATAGGCGAAAGTGCAGAAATTTTGCCTGTGCGTTGCGCTGATGGCATTATACAGCAGGGTTCTTTAGCGTGCCAAGTCCACCGTGACATGGGATCTCGTTTATTTTATGTTCCCATCCGAAAGAACCGTGACTTTCATTTCATAATGCCGAGTGCTTGGAGAAAGAACAGTAAAAAGTCTTGGGTCAGACCCGGTCGTGGCTCGAACCCACGACCTTCCACTTACGGAGCGAGCGCTCTACCAAACTGAGCTACCGCAGTGGTTACCGTGCTGCTTTATGGAAGAGAAACTTGGAAAATAACGATGAAAGATGAATACCTCTTAGACACCTTCAAAACAAAATGCATCAGAAGGATATTAAAAATAAGATGGCAACAGAAAGTCCCAAATGAAAAAAATATTGGCTAGACTCCCATAAGCTGGGGGATAAGGAGAAGAAAATGGAACTGGATTGGACACATACTGAGGAAAAAGGGAACAAATGATTGCAAGACAGCACCAGGATGGCAACCAGAGTGAAAAAGAAAAAGGGGAAAACCTAAGTCCACATCAAGGAGCTCAACGGAAAAGGAAAGAAACACCACTGGATGGACCAGCTGGAACACAGCAAAAACAGCGGCGAAGGACAGGCAAAAATGGAAAGATAGCGTTGGGGCCTTATGTGCCTTCTGGCGAGAAGAGCATAAAGACAAGATTGCGGCAAGGAACGCCACGGGAAAAGTGGAGTTGACAGGCACAAGTTTTCAAATGCTATATTGTTGATTAATTGATTAAACTAGGTTTTATGTCCCAATCAAGAATATTTCATCTATATCGAGATGTCGCCAGCTAAAGGTAAAGTGGCAGAAATTTTGATCTTTGCAATAATTAAGGCATTGTGCAGCTGATTGATTGAATGGGGTTTTACGTCCATTTTATGGGCATTTTTTTCCGAAGTGATTATCACTGAGTAAACATGTATGTTTACGAGACATTGTATGAAACTCAAAGTGGTACAACATGATTTTCATAGAGTCTGTTCACGAGACTTTGTAGGAAACTCTAAACGGAACACAAGTTAATATCTACCGATTCTGCTACGATACCATGGAGAAAAATCAAACTCGCACACTGTGCATATAATTGTATGTTTTTTTCGAGAGAAACTCGAAGTGGCACAACGCAATTTTAAATTTTATTATGAAGTATGAACAGTCAAAATACAGATCCCTGAACCCTACATTATAACGGTGAACCTATATCTTTTAAGCAAAGTTAAACCGATCCCTCCGTTGGCCCCTTTTTCAAACATATCTTAATTTCATTTTAAAATATGTAAATTATATTTAAATACTTAAAAATGTGTAGTCTATCGATAACAAAACAAGAAGACCGTAATTTATAAGAGCTTGTAATTAACTGTTAAAAATGTAACTGTTCATAGGTTTACTGCGCGGTACCCGTTTATTACCGTAAACGTTCTGATAGTTGAAACATATTTAATTGTGTATCTCACCTCTCTTATCTTGCGCAGTCTGTTTTTAAATCGCTTCTATTGTTCGTCTTTTATTTTTAGAGACAGTCCTTAATTAAAATTGATATATTATCATTTGGTTTCTCATAAAATAACCACAATATTTGTGTTTAAAAACAAAAATACTAACAAGGAAAAATACATAAGAAATTGAAATCATTACATTACTTTCTGAATATAGAGAAAAAAATCAGCAAATTTGCATATATCGCGAGTAGACCGAGAGCTGAAACAACCGTTATGGACCCCATGTTCTAAATCATCGGTATTCACGCGTGAATCACGCCTGTATCATAGACTTAATCAGTCTGTCCATTTTCAAATAGTGTGATCCTATACTTTAAAACTTCAAAACTACATACTTCACGTCACCAGAAATGGATATTTCTTCTTCATAATTTTGTTTGAACTAATGCCAATAACTAGTGAGATATTAGTGATTTACATTGATTTGTAATTGTTGACCTTAGTTGAACCTTTTGATATTTGCAAATGGGGTCACCAAGGGAACATACTACAGCTGATTTTTAGTCTCTAAACATTATAGACGGACAATAATTGTTATACGAGATTATAAGCCTCCTCTGTAGCGGCATAAGGAGGCCTTTACTCTTTTTCCAACTCAAAAAAGGTGACTATTGTGTGCACTGAGACACGGGACCTCGGTTTAAGTCTCATCCGAAAGACAACTCTTGTGGGGACAGGCCCGGTTTCACAATCATTCCTTTGCTAAGATTTTCCTTAACTTAAATCTTTCGAAATTAAATCTTTATAATTTTGTTGATTTTCAAGATATTCAGGAATTTAAGGTGTCATTGTGAAGACCACTTCTAGATTAAAACATTTGCATTAGTTTTGACAAAAACATTCAGCAGTAGTTCCACAAACAGATTACCAAAATTTGCTAAATCTAAGTTAAGGAAAAGCTAAGAATGATTGTGAAAATGGGGCCTGGAGATAAAAATCGTATCAGAAAATTTCAAAGACCCGAGTGAGGTTCGAATCCACAACCCTTGAATTCGTAAGCCAGTAACAGTATCAATTGACAATGTCCATCCATTATTATAACCTATGTACTATCCTACCGGTATATTAATGGCAATGAAGTATTTTAGCTGTTTTTGTATTTCTTATTTCACTACACTATACAAAACAGCAGCAACAACAACAACAACAACAACAACAACAACAACAACAACAACAACAACAACAACAACAACAACAACAATAACAACAACAGCAGCAATAACAACAACGACAGCAACAGCAACAACAATAACAACAACAGCAGCAATAACAACAACAGCAGCAGCAACAACAACAACAACAACAACAACAACGACGACAACAACAACAACAACAACAACAACAACAACAACGACAACAACAACAGCAACAACTACAACAGCAGCAGCAACAACAACGACAGCAACAGCAGCAACAATAACAACAACAGCAGCAGCAACAACAACGACAACAACAACAACAACAATAACAACAACAACAGCAGCAATAACAGCAACAGCAGCAGCAGCAACAACAACAACAACAACAACAGCAGCAATAACAACAACAGCAGCAGCAACAACAACAACAACAACAACAACGACGACAACAACAACAACAACAACAACAACAACAACAACAACAACAACGACAACAACAACAGCAACAACTACAACAGCAGCAGCAACAACAACGACAGCAACAGCAGCAACAATAACAACAACAGCAGCAATAACAACAACGACAACAACAACAACAACAATAACAACAACAACAGCAGCAATAACAGCAACAGCAGCAGCAGCAACAACAACAACAACAACAACGACAACAACAACAACAACAACAACAACAACAACAACAACGACAACAACAACAGCAACAACTACAACAGCAGCAATAACAACAACGACAGCAACAGCAGCAACAATAACAACAACAACAACAACAGCAACAACAGCAACAGCAGCAGCAACAACAACAACAACAAACAACAACAACGACGACAACAACAACAACACACAACAACAACAACAACGACAACAACAACAACAGCAGCAACAACAACGACAGCAACAACAGCAACAATAACAACAACAGCAACAATAACAACAACAGCAGCAATAACAACAACAGCAGCAATAACAACAACAGCAACAGCAGCAGCAACAACAACGACAGCAACAACAACAACAACAACAGCAGCAATAACAACAACAGCAACAGCAGCAGCAACAACAACGACAGCAACAACAACGACAACAACAACAACACAACATCAACAACAACGACAACAACAACAGCAACAATAACAACAACTACAACAGCAGCAGCAACAACAACAACTACAACAGCAGCAGCAACAACAACGACAGCAACAGCAACAACAACAACAGCAGCATAAACTACAACAAAAATAACAACAGCAACAACAACAACAGCAACAACAACTACAACAACAACAGCAACAATAACAACAACTACAACAGCAGCAGCAACAACAACAACTACAACAGCAGCAGCAACAACAACGACAGCAACAGCAACAACAATAACAACAACAGCAGCAATAACAACAACAGCAGCAACAATAACAACAACAGCAGCAGCAGAAACAACAGCAACAAAAACAACTGCAGCATAAACTACAACAAAAATAACAACAACAGCAGCAACAATAACAACAACAACAGCAGCAGCAGAAACAACAGCAACAAAAACAACAGCAGCATAAACTACAACAAAAATAACAACAACAGCAGCAACAATAACAACAACAACAGCAACAAAAACAACAGCAGCATAAACTACAACAAAAATAACAACAGCAACAGCAACAATAACAACAACAACATCATCAACAATAACAACAAAAACAACAACAACAACAAGATCACTATCATCATCATCATCATCATCATAATCATCATCAACAACAACAACGTTAGGACCAAAGACAAAGACAACAACAACAACAACAAAGTTACAACAACGACGACGACAACAACAGCAACAACACTAACAACAACAACAACAACAGCATTAAGAGCAGCAGCAGCAACGACAACAACACTAACAACAACAACAACAACAACAGCAGCATTAACAGCAGCAACAACAACACTAACAACAACAAAAACAACAGCAGCATTAACAGCAGCAACAACAACAACAACAACAACAACAACAACAACGACAGCACCAACAACAACAGCAGCAGAAACAACAGCATCATCATCATAATCATCATCAACAAAAACAACAACAAAGTTAACAACAACGAAAACAACGACGAAAACAACAACAACAACAAACAATCAAAGTTGTGTTTCCAACTGAAACTCGACTTTGAAACTGTCCAAAGATTATCAAGGTGTTTGAACTTTTAAGTCGTTTACGGTAACACTTTCTTTAACAATATATTGAGTGACAAAATATTTAAAAAAGATAATTTTAATTTTTACAGCGCGTTTAGACATGTTTATAGAAGTTTTCATTAACACCTAATTTTTAAGTTTAGTCATTTTGGTAAACATATAATCTTATAGTTATGTCATGGGCGCTTTGGGAACAGACTACTGTATATCCACAAATGGAGTATACATGGACAATGCAAGAATAAAGTCGTACTTTCCAACAAAATCACAAAATATTAAAACTTGATAAAACAATCTACTGACCTAATAGAAAAAATATTTTTCATTCATCCAAAAATGAATTTAATACTGTATACTAGTATAGAGCTTAGCACGATTACGATCCCTGCAATATAATGCCATCAGCGCAAGGCACAGGCAAAATTTCTGTACCTTCGCCTATAGCTGGCGACGTCTCGATATAAGTGAAATATTCTTGAGTCGCTAGTCACCATTACATATACTAAACTCTAATTATACCCCCCCCGCTTAAAAAGTGTGTGGGGGACATAGTGATAGGGATGTCCGTCCCTGTATCCGTCCGTCCTTCCGTTACACCTTAGGGTACCTATCTCTTATCCGCAACTCCTCCTAAACCCTTCAATGATTCTCATGAAACTTTCACACAATCTTTGTGATATAATGTAGCTGTGCACCTCCTATTTAAAAATTTGATCCGATGGATTTTTTTATGTGGGAGAGCGGGGAGGGGTATTTTTTGTAAGCTTGTGGCTCACAGTTTTTCTAATATGAGTTTGTCTATTCTTGACTTGTTTGCTTCTTTCGTGTTCTAAGTATCATTGAAACAATACCCGGCAATTTTTGTACCAATATACGACACAGGCATGTCGAAAGTCTAACACTGAATTAAAGAATTAGTACCGAGTGGACATATCATCTTGGTCTCTAGTTGGCTAGAATTCGGCAGCTGCTATCTATCTATCTATCTATCTATCTGTCTGTCTATCTATCTATCTATCTATCTATCTATCTATCTATCTATCTGTCTATCTGTCTGTCTGTCTGTCTGTCTGTCTGTCTGTCTATCTGTCTGTCTGTCTGTCTGTCTGTCTGTCTGTCTGTCTGTCTGTCTGTCTATCTATCTATCTATCTATCTATCTATCTATCTATCTATCTATCTGTCTGTCTGTCTGTCTATCTGTCTGTCTGTCTGTCTGTCTGTCTGTCTATCTATCTATCTATCTATCTATCTATCTATCTATCTATCTATCTATATATCATCTATCTATCTATCTCATGGCAGCCTTTCGGCATCCAACTATCCATATCTCGGCCTCTCCGTAGCCGAGTTTTGACTTCTTTTCGTTTGTTTATGTTAAACTCTCGACAGGCGAGCACTGTATTCGTAATGCAGACAAACGGAACCTCATATTAAGATCCGCTTGTAAATTTGTGAATTAATAGTTTTACATCCCGGTCAAGAGTTTTCACTTATATCGAGGCGGTCAGTTCATGGATGGTGGAGGAAACCGGAGTAGCCTGAGAAAACTACCGATCTTTGACAGAAGCACTGACAACTTTCTCAAACAAAGAAATATCTCGAGTGGTATTTCAATCCTGACAGTTATCGTGATGCGCTGTGAATCGTAAGCGCACGCTTAAGACCACTCGGAAACCGATGAACATACGTACGTAGAGTGTGTGGTGAGGAAGTTGAATGGAACAGCGCAATAATAGGGTTTCACGTCACACAAAAAACCAATAATTGTACAGTCAAACCTGTTTATAAAGGCCACCCAAACTGAACCAGTAAAATAGGTTTTTCTGGGCACATGGTCTTTATATACAGGGTTAAATAATATGAATAAGAACAATTGGGATATAATTCTACTGGCCTTTACAAACAGGTGACTCTTACGTAGAGGTGGTCTTTAAAGTAGGCTGGACTGTATCAATACTGTTCAGGAATTTGTATCGAGGAGGTCAGTTTAGGAATTAAATTTAACATCGAGAAAAAACCTCTACCTTTACGTGAATGGAGAGGAATGATGCGGAAATGGTTAGATTTCAGCGGCGGAATAATAAGTCAATATTTGTAATTGACGTATCGCCGGCCACGCCCACAATGTTCCGACACTGACCAAAGCAGCGGCACGGCAACTAATGACGCTCTAGTGTCAGTAACGTCATTAAACCGCGCACTTCAAGCCGAATTTTCATTCTTTTTACATGTAATTCAAGCATGTCGACCCTTTGTCGGAGCATAGTGGGCGTGGTCAGCGATATGTCCATTGTAGCGAGTTTGCCAGTTGAGTTCAGGAATTACCATCGGGAAAACATCGTAATTTACGTGAGTGGAGTAACATGGTGTGGAAGTGGTTGGAGAGAAGCGGGAAAATAATAGAGTTTTTTTCCTCCTAGTTAAGCTTTGTTTAAAAGTATGGAGGTAGTCAGTTCATGGATGGTTGAGGAAATCTGAGTTCCGGGATAAAACCACAGAATTTTGGCGGATTGGATTGGTGAAGAGGTTGAGAGGAGCGACATAATAATGGAGATTTACGCCCCAGTTAAGGTTTGTTCTATCATATGGAGGTGGTCAGTTCTGAGCTCGAGATGGTACAGAAAAGACTAGGTCCAGATGACAAAATCACATTAAAAGGTCAATATCCGCTGAATACATTAACGATACTCAATTCAGCTCAGAACATGCTTATTTTATAAAGACATATTATTACGTACACAAATACTTAATATTATGTTATTATTTTTATTTTTGAAATAAAATTGATATCTGTCCTTGTCGCTAGAAAAAATATAAGAATATATTATATGTGTAAAAGATGAAAAAATAAATAAATAATAAAAATAAAAAAAATCAAAGTCAAAGGAAATAGTTTTAATTAAATTCCAATCCATCAGAATCAGAAATATTGAATATATTCAAATGTAAATTTGATATGTACATGTCTATCATTTGAAATATGCCGAGAAATTAGACCATTGACTGAATACACTTTTGAAACTTGATCAAATATTCAACATTAAAAGTGATCAATCATTTTTCAAACCCTAATATCGTGTCCAAGTTCAATACACTTGATAAACAATCTTTGTTTCACAAAGTTGATTTGAATATTCAAATTTTAACAAACAAACAAACAACAAAAATAAACAAACAAACAAACAGACAGAAATAGAATAAATAAATAAAATAAAATAAAAAAATAATTTAATAATAATAATAATAATAATAATTAAATAAAATAAACTAAAAATAAAAAATAAATGAATAATAATAATAATAATAATAATAATAATAAGAAGAAGAAGAAGAGAAGAAGAAGAAGAAGAAGTAGAAGAGCAAAAACTAAAAAAAATCATAACAAACATGTACAGTACAGACCTGTCGAAAGTTTAACACTGGGCTAACGTAAATGACCCAAAGCTCGACTACCTAGTGGCAGAGATGGGGAAGTTAGTTGCCGTAAAGATGTCGGGAGATAGATAGCGTGCACAGCTGTCGAGATACAGCTAACGAGGGACTGAGGTGACCAGTCACTGATCCGGCTTTAATGCGTTGGTTCAATGTTAAATTTTTGACAGGCCTGTACTGTATTACAGAGGCATTAGAATGGATCAATGTACAATGTGTATTCTTTTGGTTCTATGATAGGGGATTAAGTCATTTGTTTTTTGGGTTTTATGATAGGGGATTAAGTCATTTGTAGTTTTAAAATATTTTCATTGATACCGCACAAGAGAGAGAGAGAGAGAGAGAGAGAGAGAGAGAGAGAGAGAGAGAGAGAGAGAGAGTTTGCAATCTATACTTGAAGTTCCGTTTGCACCCTCTACTTCAATGGGGCCTCGGTTGCTAAGTGGTCTAAAGCTTGGGCTAACGGATCACAGCGAATAGCACCGCCTAGGTCCGAACAATATTTCGGACAGATACTGGTGTTAGAAAGTTTCTCAGTTCATTTACCGATGACCTGTGGTTTTCTCTGGACACTTTTGTTGACACCAACCTCTGTGCACTGACCACGTGGATATAAGTGTCTGTCATTGCAGAAGCTCCGTTGGTAGAGTGATCGATCCGTTAGTGGGAGAACGTGGGTTTGAACCCCGACAGGGTCTAGCAGAAGACTTAAAAGTGGGAACTGACTGTTTTTTCGCCAAGCACTCGACATTACGAAATAACGAAATGAAAGTCACGGTTCTTCGAATGGGAACTTAAAATAAACGAGGACCCTGTTGTATAATGGCACCAGCCCGACGCACAGGGACTTTTTTGCACATTCGCTTATAGCTGGTAACGTCTCAATTTAATTCAAATATTCTTGACTGGGACGTTACACCCCATTACTCAACTCAACTTAACTCGATATAAGTGACAGAATCTTGACTGATCCGAGTCGTGATACTCCATTCTTTACAGCTCCGCTTTGCGGCACTCTCTACTCTAAATCTACCAAATTTTGAATGAAAAAAGCTTAAAATGACCGAAAAATTGATCTTGAACCTTTTGTGAAAGATAACTTTCAAAATTATCTAGGTAAGGCGTAAAAGGAAACTTTACCTCAGGCCGTGCAAATAGAGCCGCTTACAAAATATCAAGTCTCCCTATGTCATTAAAATTCCATAAAACACTGAGTTAAAACTTCATCATTATTTAGTTCTGTATTATTTTCATAACTTATTTATGCACGAGTATTTTAGTCAGTTTTACAGAATGTTACTATTAATTAGAAGACGCAGGGTACTTCGGATTAGACTTTAGAAATCGATGCCCCGTTTTTAGTGCAGGAGTTGCATTTGAAAGAACATTCCCCGCACATTGCCCTGAGCACACTAAAAAGGTCAATTTTTTTGTTCACCTCACCTATAGCAGCTGGTAATGTCTCGATATAAATGAAATATTTTTGACTGGAACGTAAATCCCCAATCAATCAATCAATCAATCAATCAATCAATCAATCAATCAATCAATCAATCAATCAATCGATCACCTTTACCTTGATGATCTATACCTTGATAGTGATCGATTTTTATATACAGTCAAACCTGTCTATAAAGACTACCCAAGAAAACCAGTAAAAGTCGGCTTTATGGATTGGTGACCTTTATATACAGGTTCAAATAATATGAATACCGGCTTTTATAAGTAGGTGGCCCTTATACAGAGGTGGCCTTTAAGGCAGGTTGGACTGTACTCTACTGTCCGAATAACGGATAATGTTACTGTGATTACAATTAAAGAAAACGTTGAGTAAGTAATGGTGTTTACGTCTCAGTCAAGAATATTTCACTTATATCTAGAAGTCACCAGCTATAGACGAAGGTGCAGAAATTGTGCCTGTGCGTAGCGCTGATTACATTATACAGCAGGGCTCTTTTTCGTTCCGCACCTACTGTGAAACGGGACCTCGTTGATTTTAAGTTCCCATCCGAAAGAACCGTAACTTTTATTTCATAATGTCAAGTGCTTGGCGAAAAATACTAAAAAACCCACTTTATCTTTGGTCAGACCCTGTCGTGTTTCGAACCCACGACCTCTCACTTACATTCGGAGCGAGCACTTTACCAACTGAGCTACATACAATGGTATATTATAAAAGAACGGTTGTATAGGAAGTGTAGTACTTATTTTGCGGCTTAAAATTTCAAAAACGTCGTTCGTTGCCACGGAAATGGAAAACAACAAACCATTAAAATATATTTTTCCTACTCAAATTCTGGTTGTAAATTACTTTACAATGTATAAACAACACTTACATATTTGCCACTTCAATATTTAAAAATACTAAGTGTATTCACACAGCGGAGTTTTTGGCCTGACATATCACCCTAATTCTATTACAGCGCAGGCGTGTCGAAAGTTCAATACTTAGCTACCAAAGAGTCAATATGTTCGGCTACCGGGTGTCCGAAATATTGAAAGCTAGTTGCTAACCAGAAAAGCTACCGAGAGATAGATAGCAGCTGCTGAAACAATTGTCGAGATAAAGCTAACGAGGGGCCGAGATGAGCTGTCGATTGGTTAGCACAGTGTTAAACTTTCGACGGGTCTGTACTGTGAAAAAACAACCTTTAAACAAACAATTAGTGCATCAAGCGTAAACACAATGTACAGTACAGGCCTGTCGAACGTTTAACACTAAGAAAACGGATAAGTACCGAACCGACGACTCAGCTATCTTTCTATGCCTTGACAGCTTTTTGACATCTGGTATCTATCTCTGGACATCTACAGTACAGGCCTGTCTAACGTTTAACACTAAGAAAAGATAAGTACCAAACGACGACTCAGCTGTCTTTTATGCCTGACAGCTTTTTGACAGTGGTATCTATCTCTGGACATCTACAGTACAGGCCTGTCTAACGTTTAACACTAAGAAAACGGATAAGTACCGAACCGACGACTCAGCTGTCTTTCTATACCTTGACAGCTTTTTGACAGCTGGTATCTATCTCTGGACATCTACAGTACAGGCCCGTCGAACGTTTAACACTAAGAAAACGGATAAGTACCGAACCGACGACTCAGCTGTTTTTCTATGCCTTGACAGCTTTTAGATAGCTGGTATCTATCTCTGGACATCTACAGTACAGGCCCGTCGAACGTTTAACACTAAGCTAACGGATAAGTACCGAACCGACGACTCAGCTGTCTTTCTATAGCTTGACAGCTTTTTGACAGCTGGTATCTATCTCTGGACATCTACAGTACAGGCCTGTCGAACGTTTAACACTAAGAAAACGGATAAGTACAGAACCGACAACTCAGCTGTCTTTCTATATCTTGACAGTTTTTTGACAGCTGGTATCTATCTTTGGACATCTACAGTATAGGCCTGTCGAACGTTTAACACTAAGAAAACGGATAAGTACAGAACCGACAACTCAGGTGTCTTTCTATACCTTGACAGTTTTTTGACAGCTGGTATCTATCTCTGGACATCTACAGTACAGGCATGTCGAACGTTTAACACTAAGAAAACGGATAAGTACAGAACCGACAACTCAGCTGTCTTTCTATACCTTGACAGCTTTTTGACAGCTGGTATCTATCTCTGGACATCTACAGTATAGGCATGTCGAACGTTTAACACTAAGAAAACGGATAAGTACAGAACCGACAACTCAGCTGTCTTTCTATACCTTGACAGTTTTTTGACAGCTGGTATCTATCTTTGGACATCTACAGTATAGGCCTGTCGAACGTTTAACACTGCGCTAACGGATAAGTACCGAACCGACGACTCAGCTGTTTTTGTATATTTTGGCAGCTTTTTGACGCTGGTATCTATCTCTGGATATCTACAGTACAGGCCCGTCGAAAGTTAAACACTAAGCTTATAAATTAGCTACGGGTCTATAGCTCATTTCGGTCCCCCATCAGCTATGTATATATCGCTACAGCCGCTTTCTGAAATTAGGCAGGTTTTCTGCCACTATCTTTCCATCGGCTGTAGAACTTCGAAGCCGTTTTTTTTAGCTCGGTGTTAAACTTTCGACAGGTCTGTACTGTATTTGGCCACAGACTATCAGAACCTTTGCCGCTCGGCTTCTTATCCTTTTTCGTCAGCTCAGTGTTAAACTTTCGACAGGTCTGTACTGTTGTCTTACGTTTTTTTAAATGAGTCAAAAACCACTCATCTGAATCATTGATCAAACCGTAGAAGTCGTCAACAAAACGGTTAAAGATCCATGCGATATGCCTGAACATTTAAATTTATACTGTGATAGCATCTTACGAAAATCAGAATCAATTCATCTTGGTTAATATCTGCATTTGATTCTTGCAATGTCTTTCAAGCGTTGAAGTGATGTATATCATCACTAGCTTGCATATACAGTACAGACCTGTCGAACGTTTAACACCGAGCTAACAAAAATGATCCTAAGCTCCCCTACCGAGTGGCCGTAGATGGGGACAACTAGAGGCCGAAAAGCTGCCGAGAGATAGATAGCAGCTGGCCAGATAAACTAGTACTAAACGAGAGACCGAGATGACCGCCGATTCCGCACTAATGTGTTGGCTCAATGTTAAGCTTTCGACAGGCCTGTACTGTAAATTATGCTCAGATATAGTCAGCTATATTTAGCCAATTAAGTTATTTTTTACGATGACTTGGTAAATTTTTATCACCTTTTGTAACAATGTTGTAGTTTATTATCGGAATGGGATCGGATCGGGAGTTATAGCATTTGAATTTAGACATATCTGTCAAGCATGGTCCTTCTATCAGAGCCGGCCTGTTTGTGACAGTGAATTACGCTTCTTTTCATAGAAAGTCAAATTAATATGAATAAAACTGATATTATTTACTTACTTGTGCCTAGTCGTAACTGAAAATCTGTATGCGCATCCGCGATTGTCATAAAGTATTTCTGTAGAAAGGAGAATGATGGTGCTATGGACATTTTACATAACGAAAATAATAATATTTACACCGGAAATGATATCCTTGGTGACGTTTTACGTCATATGCGCAACAGGGTCCGTCATTTGCCTGGTTTTCAACATTTTAAATCCCAAATATCGCCAACGTTTTGCAATGTGCATAAATATTCTACGCTAATCACGTATGCGCATACAGATTTTCTGTTACAACTATGTACAAGATAGTGAAAAATATCAATTTGAATTCAGATTAGTTTGGTTTTCTGTAGAAATAAAGCATTATTCAATGTTACAAACAGACCGGCTGTGACAGTAGTGATTTGTATCGTCGCAAATTTGTATATATATATATATAACTTTCCTAGATATCATCAGCTGTGATATGACTAGTTATACCCCCAAACAACAGTCACTTTTATGAATTCAAAGGCAAAATCTTAAATCTATCAAAACCGTGCAAACCACTAAACGATGAAATATGATATGACATGATAGTTAACATCATTATGTGAAAACACATAAGAGCATGGATGAAAGAAGAAAATAAATAAATAAATAAATAAATAAATAAATAAATAAATGAATAAATAAAAAAAGGAAATAAAACTTGTTGGAAAAATATTGTTTGATACTTGCAATATATAATGTTTAAATATTTAAAAGACATAAAAATAAATATATAATAAATAAATTAATAGATAAAGAAATTAATAAATAAACGGATAGATAGATAGATAGATAGATCGATAGATATAGATAGAAGATAGATAGATAGAAGATAGATAGATAGATAGATAGATAGATAGAAGATAGATGTGTCATACATGTATACCATTTTTAAAATTTAATTATAAAATTAATTAAAAAAAATGGTACCTTACAAATGTGTAAATAAATAAATTCAAATAAATAAATACTAAAATTATTTAATTCTACTTACATTATTAGTGAAAACCAATAATTAACGTCCCTGACGAAAATTATCTTTATCCAGATATATGTGAGCGTTAGTCCTTACTGTTCTACATATAATACATTTTTCAGTGTCACGACTAGTATTGAGGATATAGACTTGTATACTCGTAATTAACACAAACAAAAAATCATGTTATTAATTAAGAAACGTTTCTTTATAATCAGATCGAGGCCAAAAAATAACCCATATCAAAACCATTCTTGTCTTTTGTGTCTTTTGTAGAATTTAACCTATCATTACGGTATCGTATTTCGTTAACTTTTACTATTAGGAATTCTTAAATTTAAATTAAGCTGAAACAAAATGGCGTTATCAGTCATTGATCTTCAAACAGAGATAATTTGATTTTTTAAAAAAGTTTTAAAATTTAAACACGTAATCAAGAAGGCATTTATTAGCAGTTTTAATCAAGTTTTGAAGATATATATATATTTTTAAAAATATGAACAATGAAATATACTAGATTTAAATTACCATCAATTCTCTAAAGATCTTAAAATCAGGACAAAATGAATTTTACACGATTTAAATTATTTTAATTTTTGTAGACATGACAAAGAAATCGTTCGCATTTTTATTAGATAATACTAATTGGAAAACATAATAAATATCTTTAGACAGAGCAATTGGATTTTAAATAACTTAAAGTATTTTCATTTATGTAGTGAAAATAGGAAACATATCGCATTAGTTTTCAAGATATCACAACTTGTAAAAAACGAAAGTCAAATTAGTTTATCTTTTTCCCTCCCACAAAGACAATAATCCTTTGACCTTTTTATTATTTTTAATGTTGTCTAAAGTTTCTTGAAACTGTGTCATAAAAGAGAAAGATACGTGTGATTCAAGTTTGAAACTAATCGGGCGTGTATAAATTAAAATTGTTAATGAAAAATTACATTGAACAATGCTAGAGCCACCATGAGCTCTGATTTTAAACAATTGCTATAGCAAAAAAGTATCAAAACGCATTATTTTACAAGATATCACTAATTGTTAAAAAGCGGAAGTCTCACAAGTTTCCCCTTTCCCCTCCAACAAACAAGGTAATCTGATGCACTTTTATTATTATAATATTGTCTATAGTTTTTTGATCATGAGGATTTACTGGCCAGCTAGGATCACCAATGAGGAGCTACATAAAAACACAAACACAGATAATATAAGTATTCTGACAAGATCAAGATGAAGATGGATAGGACATGTGCTCAGAAAGCCTATGAATAACATCACAAGAGCTGCTCTCAGATTGACGCCTGAAGGAAACAGGAAGCAAGGCAGACCCCAAAACACCTGGAGGAGAACTGTGGAAAAGGAAATGAAAGAACATAGACTAACTTGGGGAGAACTGGAGAGGATGGCACAAGACAGAGACAAGTGGTAAACTCTAGCCCTTGCCCTATGTGCCCCCGGGCGTAAAAAGGACTAAGTAGGTAGGTATAGTTTCTTGAAATAACGTCTTAGACAAACAAAAGTGTGATTGAGTTTGAAACTAATCGGTCGTGTATAAATTAACATTGTCTTGAACAATGTCTAAAGTCACCATATTCATAAACACTTATTTTGAACAATTCAAAGCATTTCTATTGCTACAGTGAAAAGAGAAACATAACACATTAGTTTACAATGTATTATTAATTGTAAAAAAACGAAAGTCAAATTAGTTTATCTTCTCCCCTCCCACAAAGACGATAACCTTATGACCTTTTTCATTATTTTAAATGTTGTTTATAGTTTCTTGAAAGTGTGTCCTAAAAAGAATGAGAAGTGTGATTCAAGTTTGAAACTAATCAGTCGTGTATAAATTAAAATTGTTAATGAAAAATTACATTGAACAATGCCACTATAAGTTTTGATTTGAAACAATTTAAAGAATTTTTATTGGCTAGTGAAAAAAGTATCGCATTAGTTTACAAGATATTATTAATTGTAAAATTCGGAAGTTTTCCCTTTCCCCTCCCACAAACAAGGTAATCTTGTACATTTTTATTACTAAAAATATTGTTTTTAGTTTCTTAAAATTGTGTCTTAATAAAGAAAGAAAAGTGTGATTCAAGTTTGAAACTAATCAGCCGTGTATAAATTGAAATTGTTATTGAAAAATGCACCACAGGTAAACATCCATAAATAGAATGGTGCAATTACATATCATACCAGTTTTAATTTTACAACACTAGACGACCGTTTCAGAATACAATTCCTCAGCAGTAGTGCTTGGACCAAAATTATGAAACCAAAATTATTTTGAAGATGTTGAAAAGCTACCCAAAAGGACCAATATAAATTTTACCAAATTAAGCAAAGGAAACACTTTGCATGAGGGAGTATACCTTAGTTTTTGAGAAATTTTAAATTTTAACTTGCAGGAAATCTAGACAATTATAGTATATTTCTGACAATAATACGAAGGTATCAGGTATCTCCCATCTTGTTCCCTCTTGTGCAAGATAAACTACACACAGTTTTTCCTGCACAATTTTATCAACAAAATCAGTTTGTGTATCGATAAGTTGAAACTGGTTTTCAATTGTAAAATTGTATTTTCTGATACAAGAAATGGAATCAATCACTACTTGTAGTGTCAGATAAGGAAATTTCAACCCTCGTTGTAATATATTTGTCCAGAACTCGGCAAGCATTGTTCTGGACTATATATATTAGAACTCTGGTTGAGATTTCCCTATCTTGCTCCACAAGTTGAGATAGATTTTATTAGTCTAGAGCCCTTATAAGCACTGATTGTAAACAATTTAATCAAAAACAAATATACTAATCCATGCCCGAATCACAATCCAGAAGCAAAGTTAAAACTTTTGAACTGACAAGTTAGGTTAGACACGTGAACTTCCACCAAGGAAGTGCGGCCGGGTGCTCCTGAAGGGTAAGCACCTCCTGTTTAGCTAGTTACACAAGCCACGTGTGTAATCAAAATTGTGTGAAAGGAACATGGAACTATGAGACGTCAAATATATCCAGGGCAATCCTGGACACAGAGACATCAAACTTATGAATTATACTGTGATGACGACCATAAAACTTTTTGAGGGCCTTGATAAGCCTAAGCTTGCAATATCCCTGAGTTAACAATTTATTTGCAAGCAGCCTACTTTGTTGTACAAAGTCCCCGTAGTGGGAACAAGCTCTACCATAGCGTATTAATTGGGAAACAAATACACCATAGGCAGGAGAAGCAGGTATATTGCTGCATAAAAAAGGAAAGTTGACAATAGATAAATTGAAGTCATCACGTTTGTCATAAAGTTTCAAATGTATCCTTTCGTGTACGTCATAATTCAGGTACAAGTCTAAATATGAAGCAGAATTTGAGGAATCAGTATAAAGTATTGTTATTTTTGTAGTGAAAAAAGAAACATTAGTTTACTAAATATTACTAACAAATTGTAAAAAACGGAAGTCAAATCATTATCTTCTTTACCCTCGCACAAAGACCTTATGACTTTTTTATTATTTTAAATGTTGTCTATAGTTTCATGAAATTGTGCCCTAAAAAGAAAGAGAAGTGTGATCCAGTTTGAAACTAATCGGGCGTGTATAAATTAAAATTGTTATTGAAAAATGACATTGAACAAAGTCAATTTATTTTCCCTTTCTTCTCCCACAAAGAGGGTAATCTTATGCACTTTTCTATCAATATAATTCAATATTTTTATTTGTAATAAGCATACAAATGCTTTTTGCCACAAACTAATATTACATTAACTAGTAGCAACAGTAAAAGGGGTTTAAATTAAAGTTTTATAATGGATGGTGCAGTACCGTTTGTGTGTATCTTTGGCAAGGTCTAACATGAAATTCTGAAAGTCTTATATCAGTCATTGAAAGACCCAAGTGTAATGCATCTAGAAAAGTATTCTAGTTAAAATTACGGGTCCAGTAGAGAGTCCGGTATTTACAGTAAACACCAAGGGTCCCAATGTAAAATCAATAGAACCCGTGGAATTCACGCATCGCCGGCCACGCCCACAGTGTTCCCACAAAGGACCGTCATGCTTGATTTTCATCCAAAAAGAATAAAATGTCGGTCTTAATTGCTCTATTAAATGACGTCACTGACACTAATACGTCATTTTTTGCTGCGACGTTGCTTTGGTACCGCGATGTGAACCCCCGGTAATATTGAAATACATAGCGAGACAATCAAGATAGTAAAAGATCATCACGGTATATTTATTATATAATCTTTTAAATATTTCATACAATAAACCAATGCAATTAAAAATCTTATTACACACATGTAGTATCGTTTCCGTGACATTGGTAACCAGCGCTCGACATTCAAATTTGCGCGCGCTATGACGTCGGCTTTGTTGTTTCAGACACGTTTCATTTAGCTTGTGCTTTGGTTAGAGATGCAACACGATGCGTAATCTGGCGCTAAAACGCTCTGTAGGAGGAGAGATGTATTGGTTTGAAATGATGGAGGAAATCGGAGTTCCATGAGGTCGCATAATGTCACTTAATTTAGTGCCAATAGAACCTTTCCTTCTGAGAGACACTGGTCTTTAAACCAGTGCATTACGCCACTCGGACACTGGAATTCATTTTTTCCATAACATGTCCTCTCTACATCACAACCTTGCATTGGGAAATAGAACTATTGTTTAATTCATGTCCGGCAGCACATATGACATGATAGAAAATTTATTTTCATATTAAAAACCTTAAAAACATATGCTCTGCCGGATATGAATTAAACAGTAAGTAATTTAAGATAACTAAAGCATCAGATTCACAAGGTAACTAAAAGAAACAAGAAAAAAATTACAAAAAAAACGAAAATTACGAAAAGGAGTTAGTGAATCTAGTCCCTACAGCTGCTTCCGGTATAATCTGAAATATTTTATTTTCGTGGTGTCTAATTTCCGTAGTTTTAAGAGTACAATATTTTATTCAAACAATTTTGATTACACACGTGATGGGTGTAGCTACAGGAAGTATATCCTTCCGGAGCACCCGACCTCAGTTCCCTGGTGGAAGTGCACGTGTCTAACATGACTTATCAGTTTCAAAGTTTTTGCTTTTTTATTGTGATTCGGACATGAATTATTATGTTTGTTTTTGATTATACCATAATAAATTAAACCATTTTGTGGGGGATCCTAGTATTTTCTTGTAAAAATATATACTAGTTCGCTGATATAAAAATCTGTACGCCTCGGTGTCCACGAAGACAACTTAAATTGTCATGGTATACCGCAAAAATGAATAATATCACAATATTTGTCATAACTTGTTTAATGCCATTTTGACTGATATTAATATTTTGATCTGTTTATGAAACAACTTTTTGATTTTCTAGGTCAGTTAACATGAATTCAGACTTATAACTCAATTTTGAAGTTGGTTCGATATCTTTGAATTTTCATCACTATCACTTCCGGTCTCTTGATGATCGTTTCCGCTTCCCTTTTGGTTTGAAACGAGACGGCAATTTTCATTTTCAACTTCATTTTCGGATAATTTGAAATCAGTATTGTCTTTGGACGTATCTGCTTTATAAATTAATTTTATTTCTTTGCTTTGTGTAGCCCATGGCTGTACATCTGAACTAGCAAACAGTATAAAATAAATGGCGCCAAAAATTTCGATTCCTGCTGTCACGTAAAACACAATTTGCCATTCTTCTCTTAGTGCCTGGAAAACAAGAACATATTTTAAGGGCAACTGTTTTGCCGCGGAGGTTCTAAAATCATATTATATGTACAAATTTAAATATTTTTCTCAAAAATTTCATATATGTGATTTTCTATTCTAAGTAACATTAATTAAAACAGGTTTATATATATGAAAACAACATGGACATGCTATACTTGCTAAACCCTATTTAAATGATCCTTAAATGCAGTGGCAATTGTTTGTTTTATTTTAATCATTGACTAGTATTTTTGCTTCTTCCAGTTATTGTTATTGTTGTAATGTCGCTCCGCATTGTTACAACCATCTTTCAGCTACTCGTCGCAACTTTCAACTAATCGTCACATCTTTTAGCTACTCTTGACGAGAGAACGTTTAATAACTCCCAAGAGGAATTTTTCGTATGCCGTAGTTGAGTTGGAAGAATGCTCGCTCCGTGAGTGGGAGGCCGTGGGTTCGATCCCCGGCGGGGTCTGACCTAAGATTTGAAAGTAGGTAGTGACTGTTCTTTCGCCAAGCACTCGACATTACGAAATGAAAGTCACGGTTCTCTTGGATGGGAACTTAAAATAAACGAGGTCCCGTGTCATGGTGGACTTGGCTCGCTAAAGAACCCTGTTGTATAATGCCATCGGCGCAACGCACAGGCAAAATGTCTACACTTTCGCCTACATATGGCGACATCTTGATATAAGTAAATATTCTTGACTGGCACGTTAAACAACATTACTCAACTCACTCAACTTTTAGCTGTCGCGACGAGAGCAAATTTAATGACTTCTAAGAGGAGTTTCTCGTATGCGTGAGATGCCAAGTATTAATGTGGTACGTTATGTTCTAGCACAGCCCTTAGGGCGACATCAAGGTCTGTACGCCGCAGACAAGGATGTCGCAACCAGTCACATTATACCGACATCAGGTTAACCAGTTTATACTCTGTATTCTTACTACTGCTCACAAAGCGTTGAAACAGTATCTCAAAATTTATGTTTGACCCTGTCCTTATATTAAATCTGAATACAATTGTAATTGGCGGATCGCCGGCCACGCCCACAATGTTCCGACAAAGGCTCAACATGCATGAATTACACACAAAAAGAATGAAAACTCGACCTGAATTGTGCCGTTAAATGACTTCACTGACACTAGAACGTCATTAGTTGTCGTGACGCTGCTTCGGTACCGTGATGGCGGTCAGTGTCGGAACATAGTGGGCGTGGCCGGCGATACGTGAATTATGTTATATTAATTTTCAAGATATTCATGCCATTAAGAAATTAAACGTTGGTCAGTTATTTTCAAAGAGGACGACAAGGTAAAAATTATAAATGTTGAAGAACTGTATTTTGATTATTGGTACACACGAATTTTAAGCATATTCCAAGATAGTCATGCCATTAAGAAATAAAACATTGGTCAAGGTATTTTCAAAGAGGACGACAAGGTAATTTTAACTATTGGTACACACGGATTTAAAGCATATTTCTGCGTTAATATGATTTTGTATACAGTGTGGTACGCCGTTTTACCTCGTGATGTCCCCTTAGATTTATTTGGTTGTACAATTCAGATGTGCAGCAATATTGACCTTCAAGTTAAATGCCGGACAATTATTATTGGGATATGAGTTCCCATTTTTGTTGTAACGTCTGAAATTTCTGACGTCATTTTCTCAGAACGTCACAAAACAAAAAGAAATATGACTTTAGGATTCATCACATAATGCGGTGAAAAACATTGACCTGTCCACTTGACCTTTCATAAGGAATGTTCAGGTAGATCCACCCCAATATAAAAGTAGGGTAGACAGTTTATAAATACGCGTGTGCTCTTAAAATAGTAATGGTGTTACACTGGGTCAAATTATTTACAGTCTAACCTGCTTTAAAGGCCACCTCTATGTAAGGAACACTTTCTTATAAAGGCCAGTAAAATTGTATCCTAATTTGTATGTTATTTGAACATATATATAAAGGCCACCTGCTCATAAAGCCACTTTCACTGTTTCCATGGGTTGGCCTTTATAGACAGGTTTGACTTTATTTGTGTTCCATGTACATAATAGTACGCATGAACGGTCAATATTCAAATCAAAGGTCAATCAGACATTTCATGTTTGTTTGCCTATACAATGCATATATGCTGCTGTATAATAAACCTTGTGCAATGTACCGTCTATAATTTTACTTGAATGGTGTTTTACACTTATATCGATGCAGATCAGGAGTGGTGAATGAACTTCACCTGTTTTATCTTTAAAAGGAATGATTGATAGCTGTTACATCACAAATTACCTGACCAAAGTATAAGGATAATAGAAAGGGGTATTAGACAACTGGTCCCGATTTCACAATCATTCCTTAGCTATGATTTTCCTTAACTTAAATTTAGCAAATTTTTGTAATCTCTTTTTGAAACTACAGGTGAATATTTTTGTCAAATGTTTTAATCTAGAAGTGATCTTAAAATGACACCATAAATTCCTAAATATCTTGAAAATAAAAAAATTATAAAGATTTGAAAATTTGCAAGATTGAAGTTAAGAAAAATCTAAGGAATGATTATTACCGGGGCCTGGTCTAAGGCTTAAGGTTGACATGTAATAGTTACTAACCGAGTCAGAGGGGTTCATCAATTTGAAACACCTGGGCACGTGCGTTTAGTGATCCCGAACCGCGCTTTCATTTATCATCATAATTTGGTCAGGCAATTTGTGATGTAATCTACATAACCAGCTATCAAGTTCTTTATAGGATAATAAGTTGGAGAGTCACGTGACGGAGTTGAGCGGTGTTTTAGCTCCGTCAATTTTGACATTTTTGGTGGTTTTCCGAGGTTTCATATTCCAATATTTTGCATCGGATAAGTGCAGGAGTATTTTGGATCTCCATCGAGGGCTTAAAATTTGGAGATATTTTGATTTAGTGGTATTTATTTGCATAAATAGTTATATGTTTGACTGTCGGTGATTACAATTCACAATACCTTAGTACACCTAAGATTACCTGTTGTTGGACATAAAAAGTTTTCAGTGTGGAGTGAAAATAAAAATTTTACGGAGTGTAAAGACTTATTGAAATAAGATTTTGAGCAAAGTCTGACATAGTACATGCACATTAGGTCACTTCCTAATAAAATGATACAGTAGGAAAAAGACAATTTTTGAAATATGGCCAAAACGGGGTTTTACAAATAATGAATATATGAATTTTGCACAACCGAATTGCTACAGACACGATAATCTACCTTTATTTCGGACACAAAAAACTGCTGTCCTTTAGCAAAATACGTTATTATCAATGGGTGAAATATGTTTTATAAAGGGGCTCAAAACCTTCGGGTTGAACCTGCACTTTTGAAATACTCACGTTTTTAGTAACATAAGATACGGTTAACGTAGTAAGAAAACCAGCGAATGCTCCGGCTGTATTGGAAATTCCAAAAATTAATCCCGCATAAGTCGGGGCTATATCCACAGCATTTACTATGTAACCGGCAAAGCGGAATCCTCTAAAGGCAATACTGACGGTCATTATTACGACAGCTGTGATTGGTGATTGGCAATCTACATACCCCAGTGCAACCAATAAAATCGCAGGTATTATCTTTGCTGCAACAAAATGTTTTATTATTTAATCATATTTAATCATTTGCACTGGAATAAATTGAACCACCAAGGTTTTGCATAGAAGTGTTTTTTAAATCATTATATTAATCATAAAAACAAACACAAGCTTTTATGTCCATATCGCAATCCCAAAAGCAAATTAAAAACTTGAAACTGACAAATTAGGTTAAGCACATGCCCTGCTCCGTGATGAAATGGCTTAAAACAGTAGATGTATTTGGTTATCCAATGAATCAAAACATAACCCCATTAATTCATCGGACGCAAACAACACAACACATTCAACAACCAAAGTTGTCAAAACATTTCGCCATATTTTGAAACAAGAACTGAACGATGACATATTATTTTCACGTGCTGCAGTACTTGCTTCCAGAATAAGAACGAATAAATGTTCATTAAGACATAAAATATAAGAGGGAGTTAACTTGAGTGCTTAGATGAAATCATCAACATTTTGTAAACGATCTGATAAACTTATCACCAATTCATCTTTGTTTCGGGCCCCTCAATTGTTTAGAACTTGTCATGCTCTTATGGAAGACGCGAAAAAGATTTTTTTTTAAATCTACGCGATAGCGATTGTATTTTTATTATATATTTTTGGTAGGTTTGTAAAAGTATAAAATACGCTGATGTTTGGTTGAAATATCTATAATTATAATATTATTATAAGAATTGAAAAAGTTGGGCACACATAAAATAATGCGCATACGAATTCGCGTATATACTCGAATTCAAAGTTTCACGAATTACTGATGGCCAATTTGATAGTTTAACCATGTCTGATTGAAGATTACAAATTGGTCTTGTTGGATTTAAATGTTGTACGTCGCCAGAAACAAATACAATTCAGGTTTTTCGAATGCTTAACACTAAGCTTACAAATTGTTGCCGCATCTGAAACTCATTTTGGTCTCTTAGTAACTATATCTCTACAGCTTTTCGAGAGTTGCTATCTTTGGGAGGACATTGCCGAGGGGTCAAGAGTTGTGAGTTCGAATCTCACTTTGGACTTCTGGATGAGACTCAAATCCGAGACCACATGTCTCAGTATACGCTAAATACACCTGTGTAGAGTACCAAAAAGAGTAAGTAGAGTGGCCGCTACAGAGGACGCTTACAACCAAAAAGCGATGGTAACAAACTCAGCAAAGTAAGCCTAAGCCTTTCTCTGGGCAACATTTTTTGCATATCTCGTCCACCAATCAACAGCCGCGTTTCGACTGATTTTTGTTCGCTCAGTGTTAAACTTCGGACAGGTCTATAATATAACAATAACTTACCGATTGAATTAAATAATTTCCTAGTTGCACCTCGTCCCAATCCTCTCGAATGTATAAAATCTGCTAACCATCCACTCGATAATGCCACCACACAATGAGGTATATAGGGTAAAGCCGATATCAAACCATTCTAACAATTAAATAAAGAAATAAAGGCAAAAATATTGCTTGTAATATCGAGTTGCTAATTTCCAAAAGTATTTGACTTCCCAAAGGATTCTAAATTTTTTATTTCACATGGCGGGTATAGCTTACCGGTATCAGGGTATCAAAAATTTTATGACCGTCATCACAATATTGTTGATTATGAAATTTCTGTGTCCAGGATTAACCTGGTTGTAGCTAGCTAATCAGTGGGCGCTTTAACTTCTGGAACGTCCGTCCTAACCCTCATTGTGCTAGAATTTGCCAGATTAAAAATTTTTTGTCCCCCGCCGCAACGCGGAGCGGGGATATAGAAATGCCGGGCGTCCGTCCGTCCGTGTGTCCGTGTGTCCGTCCGTCACACTTTTTGTAAGCGCTCTCATGCCTACAAATTTTGACGGATTTTCATTAAATTTATACCAAATGTTTATACCACTATTACCTTGGTCAAGTTCGAAAATCAGCATTGGTCGATACTTTTTGTTGGAGTTATGGAACTTTGACCACAATAATGACTCTGTTTTATCCAAAACTTGACCTTGTAAGCGCTCTCATGCCTACAAATTTTGACGGATTTTCCTTAAATTTATACTAATGTTTATACCACTAATACCTTGGTCAAGTTCGAAAATCAGCATTGGCCGATACTTTTTGTTGGAGTTATAGGACTTTGAACACAATAATGACTCTGTTTTATCCCAAACTTGACCTTGTAAGCGCTCTCATGCCTACAAATTTTGACGGATTTTCATTAAATTTATACCAAATGTTTATACTACTAATACCTTGGTCAAGTTCGTAAATCAGCCTTGGTCGATACTTTTTGTTGGAGTTATGGGACTTATGAGTTATGGAGTTATATAGTATACTAGTATACTGCTTGACCGGCGGTGGACCCTGGAATTCTATTCTTGTTACTTTGGTTTTCGGGTTGTAATTTGAACATGGATCGGTATGGTTATTTTTGATTTTATAGACAAAATTAATTTATACATAACCCATAGTAGAGTAAATTACAATTATAGCATATACTATGAGCATTCTATACATGTGTTTAGGAGGCCGCGGTGGCCTAATGGATAAAACGTAAGTTTTTTTAATCCAGAGTCCCGCTCAAACCACATGTGGAAAAGTGAATTTTCCTTCCGTTGGCCTTTACTGATTCACCTAGTATCAGTATAATGGACTGGGGGAGGAGTGGTACGCTTGTCTGCTGCATACTGACTCTGTGGGCTAGCAGGTTAAAGTCGCCCTGAGTGTGTGCAATTACAAGGCAGACCATACAACACACTAGCACTTCACATGCATGCACAAAATTGTTCAATCCATAGAGATTAATAAAATAGTTCTCGTTGCGAATAGCTGAAAAATTGCAAATGTGACATTAAGCAACATTCAACCAACCAACTATACATGTGTTAAGTTCAGAATTCTGAATAATTTGAGCTTTAACCACCGATATAGTAGCCCAGTTGGTAAAGTGCACGTTTTGCATGTTGGAGGTCGTTGGTTCTAACCCTTGTCCGATCTGACCAAGACTTCATAAAGAGTCGTAACTGCTCTTTCTTCAGACGTCGGGAATAATATAAATAATACACACTGGGTCCTTCAGAACAGACCTTTTAAAGAGATCGATCCCCCGTATGACGGCATGTCTGGCACGTAAAAGAACCTTCCATTCAGAAAATATATTGCACTGCTACTTCACTTTTATATTGTGTGACGTATCCTCTCAATAAAAGTGAAATATCCACTGGACGAAATACCCCATTCAAAAATCAATAATCAATACTACGTTTGGTAAAAAATCTAAATTTTGCACTTGGCAATTTTCTTTGCAGTTTAGGAAGTTATTATAGAAGTATTTACTATACATTAACGATCACAAACATAAACAGACCACTGCGGTAGCTCAGTTGGTAGAGTGCTCGCTCCGTAAGTGGGAGTTCGTGGGTTCGATCCCCGGCCGGGTCTGACCCGAGACTTGAAAGTAGGTAATGACTGTTCTTTCGCCAACCACTCGGCATTACGAAATGAAAGTCACATTTCGGATGGGAACTTAAAATAAACGAGGTCCCGTGTCACGGTGGGCTTGGCACGCTTAAGAACCCTGCTGTATAATGCCATCAGCACAGGCAAAATTTCTGCACCTTCGCCTATAGCTGGCGACGTCTCGATATAAGTGAAATATTCTTGACTGTGACGTTAAATCCCATTACTCATTCACTTACAAACATAAACAAAATTCATCTCTCTCCTGGCCCCAGTTTCACAACCATCCCTTAGCTAAGATTACCTTAACTTAAATTTAGCAATTTTTGAAATTCTTTTTGGAACTACTAGTGAATATTTTTGTCAACACATATGCAAAGGTTTTAATCTAAAAGTGATTTTAAAATCGAAAAGTTAAATCTCTCAATATCTTGAAAATTAACAAAATTATATTTGAAATTTTGCAAGATTTAAGTTAAGGAAAATCCTTGCTAAAGAATGATTATGAAACCGGGGCCAGTATGATAAATTAACAATGTAGTACAGCCAAATAACATTGACCTGTCTCTTGACCTCAATTTGGGGACCAGTACATTTATGTATAGGGAAGACATGTGTTAATTTTGTCTACCCTTTTTAGACATACATCGTTTATGTGTTACCAGCGATTCTTAACACAACCCACGTATTAGGTAAATCCTCCTATATGGATATTCTGAATAAAAGATCAAACGGACAAGTCAATGTTGTTTGCCAGTATACTTAGGTTTCTAGGTTTCGCAGGAAAAGGACCAGCGGTGAGCTTGAACACTTGGTTTTATTGTTTTTGCCTACAATGCAGTCAAACCTGTCTATAAAGGTCACCCAAGGGAACAAGTAAAATGGCCTTTATGGACACGTGGCCTTTATATACAGGTTTAAATAATACCAGTATAAAGGGATTTGGACACAATTTTACTGGCCTTTTTAAACAGGTGGCCCTTATATAGAGATTGGGTTTAAGGCAGAATGGACTGTATATGTATTGCCTGTTCTATTTTGAACATGAAGATGTCATCAATGGGTTGGTATACAAGCTAACCTACCTGTTTTATGACGTCATCAATGGGTTGGTATACTAGCTTACCTTCCTGTTTTATGACTAAATCAATTTAGGCTGGTATACTAGCTAACCTACCTGTTCTATGACGTCATCAATGTAGGTTGGTATACTAGCTTACCTACCTGTTCTATTACGTCATCAATGTATGTTGGTATGCAAGCTAACCTAAATGTTCTATGACGTCACCAATGTAGGTTTGTATGCATGCTAACCTACCTGTTCAATCTTGAACTTTAACACGTCATCAATGTACGTTGGTATGCAAGCTAACATGAGGTAGTTGGCCCAATCAGTAGTGAAATGGGTGACAATTATTGCATACACTTTAGATGATGTTAAAATACTCTTCCATGGTATATTCCTTGTCTGGAAAAAGTAAAAAACACAAACAACTAATCAGAGTCGAGTTTCACAGTTATTGCCTAATTAAGAAAGGCTACATGAAGCTGTATGACAAATGTGATGACTTCAATTTTTCTATTGTAAATTTTTCTTTTCTATGCAGCAATATATTGACTTCTTATGCTTATGGTGTATCTGTCTCACAGTTAATTTCATTGTAAATATGTGCAGCAATATTGAACTACAAGTTAAATGCCGGACAATTGACGTATCGTCGGCCACGCCCACAATGTTCAGACAAAGCTCGGCATGTTTGAATTACACATAGAAAGAATGAAAACTCGGCCTAAATTGTGTCATTTAATGACGTCATTAACACTAGTACGTCATTTATTGCCGTGACGCTGCTCTTCTACCGTGACGGCGGTCAGTGTCGGAACATAAAAGGCATGACCGGCAATACGTCAATTGACGGATCGCCGGCCACGCCCACTATGTTCCGACAAAAGGTCGACATGGTTGAATTACACGCAAAAAGAATGAGAACTCGACCTGAATTGTGTGGTTTAATGACGTCATTGACAATAGAACATCATTAGTTGCCGTGACACTGCTTTAGTACCGTGATGGCGGCCAGTGTCTGAACATAAAAGGCATGGCCGGCGATACGTCAATTATCATGACAATAGGACATTCCATTTGTGGGGAAACATCTGTAATGTTCTAGCGCAATTTTCTCAGAACATCACAAAACAGATGAAATGGCTTTAGCTTGACGCATCAAATATTAGTGAGCTTGAATGAAAAGATACGACAAAATTTTCAAGTTCTACTTTTATTATCGCAGAATGCAACACCATTTTATCAATCTTTATTCTTAACAAGGTTCACATAAGTACAGAATTGTACATTTACTGAAAATTCAACAAATTCAAAATGGCTGGATGTAAGTATTATCTATACTCAACAAAAAAAGTTAAGGACCGATTAAAAATTCGTAATGAAAATTTAAAAAAAATGAAAAATACAAAATCCATCTGTATTTTGTTCTTTTTCGCTTCTTGTTGCAAATGATGTAATGAAGTTAAGGTTTGTTTATGAAAATAAAATCTCATTCATGAAATTACTAGAAAAAAACCGTTATACAGAATTTTTAATGTTTTTGATATGGTCCTTAATTGTTTTGCTAAGTATAACTTTCATTACATATAAATTATGGGGTTGATTACTGCAAATGTATTTAATTTTGCGTGTATTTATTTTCGCGGTATAAAATATTTAGACATATCCACGTATTTAAATTTTCGCATTTTTTAAATATGCTTTATAACATAAGTATAATATAAATTTCGATTTGAATAAATTTTCGCGCAAAATACTTCGCATTTTTTAAATATGCTCTAAAACATAACAAGTATAATATAAATTTCGATTTGTATTACATTTCGCATTTTTAAAATATGCTCTATAACATAACAAGTTTAATATAATTTTCGCTTTGTATTCATTTTCGCGCAAAACATTTCGCATTTTTTAAATATGCTCTATAACATAACAATTTTAATATAATTTTCGCTTTGAATTAATTTTCGCGCAAAACATTTCGCATTTTTAAATATGCTCTATAACATAACAAGTATAATATAAATTTCTTCGATTTGTATCAATTTTCGCGCAATACATTTCGCATTTTTTAAATATGCTCTATAACATAACAAGTATAATATAATTTTCGATTTGCATCAATTTTCGCGCAAAACATTTCGCATTTTTTTAATATGCTCTATAACATAACAAGTATAATATAATTTTCGATTTGCATCAATTTTCGCTCAAAACATTTTGCATTTTTTAAATATGCTCTATAACATAACAAGTTTAATATAATTTTTTGATTTGTATTCATTTTCGCACAAAACAAATAACCGCGAAATAAAGGAAAATTAGTACACGGCGAAAATAAATACGTTTACAGTAGACAATAAATAACAATAATATACCATGTTACGTCCGTCTGTAGTGTTGCTTTGTATGGCGTTTATAAGGTAATTCTTCTCTGCTGATGAAATTCTTTTTGATTGCTGTGGCGAATCACTTAACAGAAGAAGCCAAGCAATTGCCCAGATAAATGCTGATAAGCCTGGAAAAATAGTCACAAATGCATACTACAGTAAAACCTGTCTTATGGCTCTTTCTATATTTGCAAGTGTCACCTGCTTTTAAAAGCCAGTAAAAATTTATCTCAACTATCCTTTATTCATGTTATTTGAATCTGTATCTAAAGGACACCAGCCTATAAAGGCCTCTTTTTCTGGCTTTCTTTTACGTGGCTTTCACGGGTTTGGTTGTACTGTTTAATTAATGTCCGTCGTATCACTAATTTTTCAAGCTTTTAGATATGAAAATCGCATACAAAATATGTTCAATTACAAGTAAGAAGTTGAAACTGATATTGAGAAATGAAATAATAAAAATCGCGATGGTGTAGTTAAAGATTATTTTTAAAACATGGTTTTTTTGTGCTCTCTGCTAAATAACATGATCGTGACACAGTACTGGATATTAACAACAAATTTAAAAATTAATTACTGCAAAGTATTAAATTTAGCGGTAAAATAATTTTAGTAATTTTCGTCATCATATAGTAGTGCTAATGTCAAATCCACTGACAAAATTATATACGACCACAAGATGAGAAACGGAATTTGAAAATAATTGTTCCGCAGAAACGTTTTAGGGGTTTAGCGTGATGCACTGGTTACCCACATTATATTATGCGCTAAAATTCATACAGCCTGAAATTTATACATTGATATAGTCCGTCAGCGATATTTTGGCAGTGTTTATAAACATGGACGAGTCTATATAATGTAAATAGGGATCTTATATAGAGGTGGTTTTGACAGGCGGAAAAATACACAAACGATAACAGGGTATTTAGAGTTAAAACCCTTTTATGTAGAATAGATTATAGATTCTCCCGTGATTATAAACACTCTGCACATAAAGGTATAGGTAAACAACATTGACCTGTCCGTTTGACCTTTAATTATAAATATTCATATAGAAGAGTCCACCCTATACATAGGTAGTAGTAGAATTCACAGTTAATAATGTGTACATAAGATAAGTCATTAGTGTTCTCATTATGTATACAAAATACAGCCGCGCGATTCCTATATATTAATACAATCTTCCTTAATAAATATTTAAATTAAAGGTCAAACGGACAGGTCAAAGTTGTTTATCTGTATAGCCCGTCAGCGATATTGAACCAGAGTGTTTGTAAACACGGGAGAGTTTATTTTACACCAACGGGTATTAATACCGTGTTAACGTACACGTATATTCACGCCTTGATGCGTTTATTTGTCAAACCCACTTTTATATATCCCTATGTTTGGGTAACTACAATATATGGACTCTTCCATGTTTATAAAATCTCTGTCAAGATATTGCTGACGGACTTTGTTAAAATAAAGGCAAATAACATTGACCTGTCCATTTGACCTTTCATTAAAATATTCATATAGGAGGGTCCACCCAATACATTTGCAGTGTTAGGATTCGCAGGTAATTATAAAACTTATTTATGCATAAGGCACTTCTCATTATGTAGACGAAACAAACACCTGTGTCACGTATACATAAATACACTGGTCCGTGAATATAAATATTTAAATTAAAGGTCAAACAGACAGGTCAAAGTTGTTAAACAAAACCGTGTTATCGTAAGCAAGCAACATTGACCTGTTCGCTTGACCTTTTATTATGAATATTCATATAGGAAGATCCACCCAATAAATGGTAAGTGTTAAGATACACAATACACATGTCTATAAGGTGAGTATATATCTCATTATGTATACAGAATAAACACCTGTGCTACATATACACAGATGTACTTGGTCCGTGATAAATATTTAACTGAATGGTCAAGCAGACAGGTCAAAGTTGTTTACCTATCTGTATATATTCACGCCTGCATGCGTTCAATTGTCAAAACAACCTTTATATAGGCAAACGACATTGACCTGTCCGCTTGACCTTTGATTTAAATATTCATTCCGTATGAGTTAATTTCATAATAGGGATCACGCCTGTAAACTTTGTCTTTATGATGTGAACACTAATCATAGGCAACGTGTATAATATGTATTAACTGTGAATCCTAACACTACCTATGTATAGGGTGGACTCTACCATATGAATATTCCTAATGAAAGGTCAAGCGGACAGGCCAATGTTGTTTACCTTATGTATCCCCCATTCATTATTGTTAAACAATATTGACCTATCCACTTGACCTTTTATTAGTGATATTCATATAAGAAGATCCACCCAAAACATGGGTAGTGTGAAGATCCAAGTTAATATACACAGTGTACATGTGTACACTATGAGGTGAGTACACATAATAAACTCCTATAAATATTTAATTGAAAGGACAAGCGGACAGGTCAAAGTTGTTTACCTATATATTATATTTATAAACACTCTGCCACAATATCGCTGACGGATTATAATATATTTATTACCCGTTAGGTAGAACGTAGAAGGCCATCCACCATCAAAACCATATCTACAGAGATAGCCCGTGAACACAAACGTCACCATACTGCCGACCTCGCCACCTGTTTGAACAAAAATGAAGTAGAGCTTTTACATAAGAAACGCATGATACGTAATGTTTAAATGAGTTATTGATATATTTTATATTTGTTTATATCATTTTAACCCCCCAAAACCACAAATGTGTAAACTGTATAACTCCGCGAAGCTGGGTTTACAAAGTATATCAGTCGGAACGCCAACCCCGTCGGCGTAGGGATTCATTAAAATTTGTGAACTTGCAAATGTGATGTAAAATTTGTCAAAAAATGGCAAACCTTTGAACGACACAAAATGAGGAACTGTGTTGAATGTATTACAGATTACCATAGATTGGGATGCAAAATAAAAAATTCAGAATATTTGAAAACCGACAAAATCTATTATTTATAATTCCGGTTACAGTTTAATTTCGTAATTTATAGTAAAACGTGAACCACAGGCTAAAACTCAAAATGTTATCCGTCACAAGATTCCTTCCCATTTCTCACACAGCTCGTGCTCAGAAACAATATTTATACCAAATGAAAGACCTTTTTACAAGGTACAATTCCATATATAATACATCAAATGGTTTCCTGTACACAAAAAACGTCCAAGTTTTAAATGCGAAAAAAAACGCCGCCGTCAATCCGGAATCTTGGATGGGGTCGGTCCATTTTCCGTCTAATTTGACCCACAGAAGACGCAGAATGGTATTTACGGCTGAAATAAAGTAAGTTTTGGCGATTATTAGTATCTATTTCGTCAGATTTCTCAAGATTTATGCCGAATTTTAGGACCTACTTTCAGTCTCCATATTAAATTTGGCCATATGCCGCTTCGATCGTTCATTTCACAAATCTGAATTTTATAGGCCAATCTCGTGCACAAATATTGTGTTAGTTGACCCCTTACGGTGTATATTAAGTATCAGTGAATTGGTGGTACACTTGAAAACATGCGCAACCGTTTATTAAGCGTGTGCGAGTTATAGGCCTAGGACTAGGATGCCAAAATGGCTTGTCATGTTTTCTGTAACTTTAGCCTTGAAATTTATCATTATATGGTCTCAATATAATCACTCAGCCTGTGCCTTTCTGAAGATAGGCACAGCTCCCCATATCTGTTAAAAACAGTGCCATTGCATGTCAACACACACACACACACACACACACCATAGGCTGATAGGCCTAATGAAATTTAGAAATGTGCAACAGATATGGTTTTCAGTTGTTCTAAGCTTTAGTACTTGGTGTTGTTAAGAAATTATAAACAACCATATGGAACCTACATTTGATTAAAAACTTTTTGCTGAATGAGGCATTATCTTTGGCAGAAAATTAAATGCCAATTTGGTTTTATGTTTTACAATACAGTTTCACTGTCCAAAGTGTAAGTAGAACAAATTGTGCAAAATAGCAAGAGCCAAGCTGAAACTCAATAAGAAGATTAGGTTTCACACCAGTAGTGTCACATAACAAAACAGTGCAACTAGAAGGATGGTATATAAAATCCTCATCCATATTCACTAAAAGTTTTTTTATAAACAATCAACACCTGAGTCATGCTAAACACAAATATCTAAAATGAAACTTGCTGCTTCCAAAATCAACAAATTAATAATCAGTCAGATTACTGGTACTGATAATTAGTAAATTCCATTAAATGGACATGTTTATCAATTATTTTTATTTAAAGTGAGCATTCTTTAAATGTATAGTGTTTGATAAACATATTTGGTTCCAGTTTTACAGTCATTCCTAAACTAAGATTTTCCTTAATTGAAATCTGACAACTTTTGAAACAATTTTATGCAACTGAAAATACAGTTTCAACAAAATTCGAATATAAATGTAAACAAATCCTCAAGAATGGCCTTCAAAATGTCCCCTTAAATTTATGAACATCTTGAATACAGAAAAAAAGTATTCAGCTTTCAAATTTGCTAAATTCAAGTTGAGGAAAATCTCAAATAAGGAATGAATGTTAAACTGGAGTCAGCAGTCTTAAGACCATCACTTTTACAGAATATTCATATCTAAAGGCATAATACCAGGCAATAATAACCACTACCATTTCTCAGGTCTTTGTGTTCAAACCCATAACCCATTTACAAAACAAATCCTCTCCCAAAGGAGCTACTCTAACTGGACAGGCTGTAATGTGTACAAAATACCAGCATATATGTATTTTATACAAAAAACATTGTATATAAATACCATGAAGAATAGGCCTACATATTGTATGACAATAAAATTATGGACCAATAATAAGGATGCAAATAATTTTAACAAAATTATGCACTGGGATAAAGCTATTGACCTGCCTATATGCACACATCTTGAAGGGCCAGTATGTATACAGTCTATCTTTGACAGGTCAGTATATATACAGTTAAGCTTTGAGGAGCCAGTATGTATACAGTATATATCTTGACGGGCATGTATGTATACAGTATATATCTTGACGGGCCTGTATGTATACAGTATATATCTTGACGGGCCAGTATGTATACAGTATATATCTTGACGGGCCAGTATGTATACAGTATATATCTTGATGGGCCTGTACCTATACAGTATAGCTTTGACAGGCCAGTATGTATACAGTATATATCTTGAAGGTCATGTATGTATACAGTATATATCTTGACGGGCCAGTATGTATACAGTATATATCTTGACGGGCCTGTATGTATACAGTATATATCTTGACGGGCCAGTATGTATACAGTATATATCTTGACGGGCATGTTTGTATACAGTATATATCTTGACGGGCCTGTACCTATACAGTATAGCTTTGACAGGCCAGTATGTATACAGTATATATCTTGACGGGCATGTATGTATACAGTATATATCTTGACGGGCATGTTTGTATACAGTATATATCTTGACGGGCATGTTTGTATACAGTATATATCTTGACGGGCATGTTTGTATACAGTATATATCTTGACGGGCCTGTATATATACAGTATAGCTTTGACAGGCCAGTGTATACCGTATAAATGTATGTATACAGTATAGCTGTGATGGGCCAGTGCACAATTGTGCATTGATCTTGATGGACAAATGTAAACTTCACTAAAGCTTGACAGAGAAGTGTCAGTATGGTTTAGCTTTATATTATACAGTATATATATTGGGGAGCAGTTGAGGTATGATAAACATAAGTACATATAAGGCTACATAGATACTGCCATGCCAGAATAGGCTGGCTTGATGGGAATACATGATATGTATGATATAGCTTTTGACAGCCCAACATTGGTTTAACATGTTAAAACAATAATTATAAAATTCAAACAATCCATAAGTTTACATGTAATGAATTTAAAGACATTAAGAATGATGAGAATTCTTGCTACATCTGTAACTGAAACACTACTCATGTAGCTATTTAATTATGAAAATGCAAAACACAGTCATTTTTCTTCAAATGTTAATGGAAATCCAATATACAATGGCCATTCAGTTGTCCAAATCTATGTGTTCAAAAGCCACAGTATATCGTATAAATATATTTGAAAATATAATATCTAATGAAATGCATGTTAGCAAGCTAAAAATTTAAAAAATACACTTAGCATTCCTAATATTCACAAGAAATTACTTTAATTACAGCAATAAATGTCTCTTTTTCTTTTGTAAATCCATCTGATTCTGTAGTGAGATAGGCAAATATTAAATAAATAAATAATAATTAAATAAATATATAAATAAATAAATTTATTTTTATAAATAAATAACCATCAAATCTAAAATGTGCCAATATTAATGCACATGGAATTGGTTTTTTCATTTCATCAGTTTGTCAAACTGTGTCATATAGGCCTTGTCTTTGTTCACAATGCATAAAATCAATCCCATGTGTGATAATGGGAATTTTTTGTCATCTCAGAGAGAGAGAGAGAGAGAGAGAGAGAGAGAGAGAGAGAGAGAGAGAGAGAGAGAGAGAGAGAGAGAGAGAGAGTATGGTGCTGTGTGAGAGAGAGAGTATATGGTGCTCAAGTCAGGACCAGGCATTGAACTGGAATACAGATTTTAAACAAATTGGTGGGGCTTCAGTTAGGCAAGGCAAAGACTTCTAAAGACGGAAGTTCTATGCAAGACAAGAGAGATAACTCTCATTTTAGTAAATGGCTCTTCTTTGACACTGACCAATGGAATACGTAAATTAAACGTTTAGTTCGTCGAATGATTTATCAACATACAGTAAAATTTGATTATGTGTATTTTTATGAAAGAATTTGAAATCGTTATCACGTGAGTGTTATTAAAATTAGTTGCAACGTCATTTGAAACTTGATATTGAAGCATCAATCATCGCGGGGGCAGCCATATTTGTTTTCATTGACAACCAAATGTACTACCCAGTGTTTCGGGTTTTTAAAATATAAACAGGTCGTGCTCAGAAACCATTCTTACTTGAATTTAATTCTAATTGTGTGATGTCACATTCTACACAATATAAAGTGGTAATTTTGTGTACACAAAATTCGTCCAAGTTTTAAAGATTGTCGAAAATTTTGGGGCAATTGCGAGAAGAAATTGATTGTCATCAAGAAATCCGAAAAATGTGTAAATACCAGTATCTTATCGCTAAATTGAAAATGAAATCTCAAACTGTTGTTTATTCGGCATATAATTCAAAAGTTTCATCGATAAACTTTACTTCATTATGTCACAATATAGGTTTAAAAACGGGTGTCTTTTCGCCCCTCAGACACTTGTCAAAAAGTAATCCCAAATTTCCATACGGCGGAAGGATACAAAATTTGTAAAGCCGAAACACAATTTGTGGAAATTGCCGACTTGGCGTTCCGAGTGTATAACACATTGCAGGTTTTTGGGGTTAAAAATAATAAACTGAAAATATCAACTTTTTTTATAATTGAATGCAAAATAAATTAAACCTGTCTGTGAAACGCTTGTTTCCAATGGACATAGAATCACACAATATAACGTTTTCCCGTAAAAACGACGTCGTTCCTGGAATTTGTGACGTTGACGTTTTCCAAAATGTTCCGCACAAACGTTAAGAGGTATTGATCACGTGGTACGGCGGCGAACCCCATTTTTATTACAATAATTGTTTTTAAACATTACATTCAAATTGCCACCGCAAGATGGCGCATCAAGCTCGTAACCATTAACAACCGCCGACTGCGTCATCTGTGTTATTGATAACGTAATCAATGTTGGTTATCAAAAGATACATAGAATTTTAAGTTTTAGAGTATATTCGCAATAGTCATTTCTTTTGTTCGCAATGGTTGTTTCTTTTGTTCGCAATAATTATTTCTTTTGTTCGCAATAGTTATTTTGTATTTTTGCAAAAGCTATTAAGTGTATTACAATAAGTTTTTCGTATTTTCGAACGAGTCGTGACTTTCATTTCGTAATGGAGAGTGTTTGGTAAAAGAATAGTCACTTCCCACTTTCAAGTCTTGAGTCAGACCTGATTGGGGTTCGAAATCACAACCTCCAACTTACGAAGCAAGCCCTGTACCAACTGATGTTATACCACAGTTTTACATAAGAAAATGCTTAATTTAAAATTGTTGTGAAACTGGGACCTGTTTAATGCGGAATCTTTCGGTATCGGTCAATCGCCAGCCGAGCTTCTAATTGTTACACTTCGACAGGTCTGTACTGACGCTCATATCTCAGTCAATTGCCAGTCGGGCTTTTAATCGTTACACTTCGACAGGTCTGTACTGACGCTCATATCTCGGTAAATCGCCAGTCGAGGTTTAAATCCAATTAGTAACATGCAGTTTGGTGTTAACCTTTTGGCAGGCCTGTACTTCATACTACGTGTCAATGAAATCAACCCGATTTATCTCCCTTTGCACAGTTTGATAGCATTTTATGTTTTTAAGTTCGGACAAGCTGTACCACTATGGTGGCTCAGGTCGCTTCGTATGTAGTTGGTCAGGTTCGAACGCTGGCCGTGTCTTAATGAGACTTGCAAAAGGTAGTAGGTTTCTTTAGTAGTACACATACCATTAAGAAATAAAAGTAACTTATCCATTGAAAGAAGAAAAATAAAAATAAAAAAAGAAAAAGAAAGAAAGAAAAAAAAGAAAGAAAAGATCAACAAAAGAAGAGAAGGCGAGGCCCCCGAAGACCCCCGTCCCTCCACACATTACACAGAGCGCATTTAAAATGCCTAGATTTCTGATTCTTGACCAAAAACTAGTGACGACCCGATTTAATTTGAATGTTTTTGAATTGAACATGAGATCCCAATAAGGTCGTTGAAATAATTAGTGAAATAAAAGCAGTACATTTTTTACTTAAATCTCATAAAGCATAATCTAAATCGAATTTTCTGACAATTACCTGGGAATGACATAGCGCTAAGCCTGCTCCTTTCTTCCGGTGGCGCCCATCTTCCCCAAAGGTACTGAATTGCAGGGTAGGCTGGTCCCTGAAAAGAAAATGGTATGGATATAGTGTCAATTCCTCCGTCCTTCCTATCTGACCGTCTCGATTTGAATATCTGGGTTTTTTGTTGGACTGTTCCTCATTTCGAAGTCCACCTCTCTTTCTCTCTCTGGTGGCTTTGGTGGTCGAGTGTGCTAAAACTCGCCGCGCTTTTGTTTCACAAAGTCTCTCACTGTTCATGTATGATTCCACTCGGGGACAAAACCTAGTTTTTGGAAAGTTTCACAATACACTTTGGGTTTCTCTACCATTTCTATTTTGCCGACTAGATAAGATTCAAGAATCTTTGCTGTCGTGTAAAACTTCACATGTCTCTCTCTCTCTCTCTCTCTCTCTCTCTTTCAGGTTGGTGGTAGAGAGTTCTTAAACTCACAAGGTCTCTAGCTGCCCATGTTTGAATCTCACTCGGGGGAGAAAACCTAATTATAGAAAGTTTCACAGTACGCTTATTGAAAGTCGTCGACGCTCCAGTTTTCTCCGCCATTCCTATCTGGCCGCCTCGACACTACATAAGTTTCAAGAATCTTTGCTGTCGCGTAAAACTCCACATCTCTCTCTCTCTCCATTCCTATCTGGCCGCCTCGATAAAGTACAAGAATCTTTGCTGTCGTGTAAAACTTCACATCTCTCTCTCTCTCTCTCTCTCTCTCTCTCTCAGGTTGGTGGTAGAGAGTTCTAAAACTCACAAGGTCTCTAGCTGCCCATGTTTGAATCTCACTCGGGGGAGAAAACCTAATTATAGAAAGTTTCACAGTACGCTTATTAAAAGTCGTTGACGCTCCAGTTTTCTCCGCCATTCCTATTTGGCCGCCTCGACACTACATAAGATTCAAGAATCTTTGCTGTCGCCTAAAACTCCACATCTCTCTCTCTCTCTCTCCATTTCTATCTGGCCGCCTCGATAAAGTACAAGAATCTTCGCTGTCGCGTAAAACTCCACATCTCTCTCTCTCTCTCTCTCTCTCTCTCTCTCTCTCTCTCCATTTCTATCTGGCCGCCTCGATAAAGTACAAGAATCTTCGCTGTCGCGTAAAACTCCACATCTCTCTCTCTCTTTCTCTCTCGGGGATTTGGTGGTAGAGAGTTCTAAAACTCACAAGGTCTGTCGCTGCCCATGTTTGAATCTCACTCGGGGGAGAAAACCTTCACAGTACGCTTATTAAAAGTCGTCGACGCTCCAGTTTTCTCCGCCATTCCTATCTGGCCGCCTCGATAAAGTATAAGAATCTTCGCTGTCGCGTAAAACTTCACATCTCCACTTCTCTCTCTCTCTATCTCTTTCTCTCTTTTTCTCTCTCTCTTGATATATGACCTACCAAACAAATTCCCAGCAAGGCTCTTAATGCTATGGCACAATTAAAATGGAATCTCGACGCCGTCGGTGTGATGACAGTTGTTATACTGGCTAGAATCATACTCCAACCCCACACTCTTTTCCCGCCGAATTTGGTTACTAAAATACCAGAGGGAATTTGCACAATGGAATACGCCCAGAAAAATGCTCCCAACACATATCCTTGAATCTTTCTATCCCAGAGTAATTCGCCATCCTGCAATAACAATAATAATAATAATAATAATAATAATAATAATAATAATAATAATATACAATAATTGCCTTCTAAGTATGTGGACATCAGATTTGCCATCCGACAGAATGGTTGTCACCCGAGGGCATCGCCCGAGGGCGAAAACCCTTCTGAAGGGCGACAATTCTGGATGTCCACATACCTAGAGGGCAATTATTATTTTCTTATAGCAAAACAAAGATTCCCATATAAAATGACACAAACAATATACAAATTTTAAATTAAATTAAATGCTGCCAGTTTACACTTTTAATCATCTTTTATTGGCGCTCGTCTGCATACTTTACATGACGCAGAATCTAGGTTTACCTCTCTTTCGGTTTCCATCAAATACATTTTTAGTATTTTCTCCGCAGCTTGAGTGACCCTTTTTGTGTTTTCTGCATCTTTGTCATGCATAAATAACTCCAAGTCTGCTTCCAACGAACTACAAAAACGACTGGCCGCCATTGTTATTGTTTACAAAAATGACAACACGGTCCTGTTGTACGAGTTATTTCCCTTGACAGTGATTCTGTAGGAAATATCTCAGTTATTACATGTCATGCTAATGAAAAGTGTTTTAATATATGTGAAGTATAAAAATTGATGTTGTTGAATCATTTGACTTTCTTTTATGGGGTTATCTTATTCACTTCCTCCTGAAGACAAAGTTATGTTAAAAATTGCCTTTTGCAGGGAAATGCAGAAACTTTCAGAAGAAACCCACAGTGCAATAGAACCACTGCTGTAGCTCAGTTTGTAGAAAGCTCGCTCGTAAGTGAGAGGTTGTGGGTTTGATCCTCGACCAGGTCTGACCCGAGACTTGAAAGTGGGCAGTAATTGCCAATTTCAGGAGAAGGATAACGTTGGGTATTTAAAAAAGAGGACGTCATTTAGAACATTGGAACATATCTTATAATAAAGTACATTTTTAGATTTTAGATATATCTTTCACAGAATGACAGCAAATTCTATGAATTTAATAACATAAAAACTTGTAGATATGATTTCTTGAAAATTTTACTTGGATGCGTAAAAATAGATTTTTTCTGAAAAAGTTGTAAGTGTGACATACAGTCTATCCTGTCTATAAAGGCCACCCAATGGGACCAGTAAAATTGGTCTTTATATACAGGCTCAAATAATATGAATAAAGAACAATTCAACTGGCCTTTATAAGCAGGTGGTCTTTATATAGAGGTGGTCTTTAAGGCAAGTTGGACTGTATATTATATGACATCCTGTATACAATTAAAACCACTGCGGTAGCTCAGTTGGTAGAGTGCTCGCTCCGTAAGTGGGAGGTCGTGAGTTCGAACCTCGGCCGGGTTTGATCCAAGACTTAAAAGTGGGTAGAGACTGTTCTTTTACCAAGCACTGTAACAACTCCTAATGAAGTCCGACACCTAATGAAGTCCGGACTACACTCTGCATTAGGAAATGAAAGTTACGGTTCATTCGGATGGGAACTTAAAATAAACGAGGTCCCGTGTCTTTGTAGGCTTGGCACGATAAAGAACCCTGCTGTATAATGCCATCAGCGCAACGAACAGGAAAAACTTCTGCACCTTCGCCTACAGCTGGCGACGTCTCGATACAAGTGAAATATTCTTGACTGGGACGTTAAACACCATAACTTAACTCAAAATCAAAAAAAAAAAAAAAAAAAAAAAAAAAATTACCTTTAAAACTGGTTTAGATGCGTTTATGGACAGCATATCATTTGGTATGGAGCATTCCGACTGCATTGGAACAGATGTCACATTTGAGATGTGTGAAGTATTACCGGCTTCTTGGAGTTTTTGAGTTGCCGTGTGATTGACCATACACACTATGGAGAGACTGAGGTTGCTCCGTAAAGCAAAGGCATTGAACAGTCCAAAGAACGCAAAAACGGCTACATTGAACCTCTGTGATGTCCAGAACGGGACAGATTCTGAAAAAAAAAACAACAATGTGTTTTAATATTCATTTGCAAAAGCTACTTTTGAAAGCATTATTTAATAAATAAATAAATACATGTAAATAAATAAATAAATAAATAAAAAATAAATAAATAAATAAATAAATAAAAAGCTAGGAGGCAAAAAAGAGATGTCCGCCTCATTTCATAAATAAAAAATAAATAAATAAATAAATATTAAATATTAAATAAATAAATAAAAAAGTTGTGAGGCAACATAAATAAATAAACAGATAAATAAGTAAATAAGATTGCATCCAAAAAGAGATGTAGACCTCATTTCATAAATACTATGAATAAATAGATAAATAAATAAATAAATAAATAAATAAATAAATAAATAAAGTTATGAGTCTTAAGGTCCCTTTGCATTCAATTTCAACCAAGGGAACCTCTGATAAAGGCAAGCTGTTCGTTATATCCAGTAATTAAAATTCCCTTTCCTTAACAGTTATAAAAAACCTGTGTATAAAGACCACGTGTTTTTTAAGAAAGATGGTTATAACCCCATAGGTAAAAATTTAAACCAAAATTACCACTGTAGAAAGTCCATCTGTCCATTAAAACCAGAGTTTAAAGGTCCACTTTCTTTAAATTTTAAGGTACTAGTATCTATTACACATCCTGTCAATTAGGAACAGTGTTTAAGGTATCCTTGCTTATAACCTCTGTATTGCACCCATCCGTTCATTTAAAAGATCGCTTTAAGGTTTCTTTGCTTAAAATTTTACAATAATTTCTTAATTATTTTAGTTTTGGTTTAAACAATATTTATTTGAAAATCAGATCAATAACATAATGAAAACAATTTAACAAATCAGGATCCTGGAACAAGAGTAAAACTCTTATATTAACCAGTTTCCTGTGCATCTATAATATAACAATTTATACAACATGGCATTATATACAAACAATTAAGTAAAGCATTCTGTAGAACATTATGAATGAGAGAGAGAGAGAGAGAGAGAGAGAGGAGAGAGAGAGAGATACACATAAAACAATGGAGTATGAATAGTTTTTTTCAAGTTAAATCTGGCCAATTTGAAATATGACTTGCGTTCGTTTAAAACTAAGAACGTCATGCATTTAATTTGTTATTTTGAAGATAAATTCAAGTTTATTAATTTAAGGACAATATTTTCAAGATTGTTTAGATTTAGGTTAAAGAAAATCTTAGTTACGGGACAATTGTTATCTTTAAAAATATTATAAAAACAGAAGTGAAAAAAACTAACATTACATTCCAAAAATGTCACATTATGTGCAACAACTAACATTACATTCCAAAATGTGACATGATTGATTTTGAAATATTTCTTTTCTTTTTTTATTTAATAAGAATATAACCAAGCAGCACAAACAACATTAAAAATGTCGTTGTACCGGCAGACAACATTGACCTGTCCGATTGACCTTTGATTTAAATATTCATTATGGACTAATGAAATTAAGTAATAGGGATCACGCGTGTATATTTCGTCTACTTGATGTGAACACTTATCATGGACAATGTGCATGTGTATTAACTGCGAATCCTAACGCTACCTATGTATTGGGTGGACCCTCCTACATGTATATGAATATTCCTAATGAAAGGTCAAGAGAACAGGTCAAAGTTGTTTGCCTATACCGAAAACACCTATAGCGGCCTTGTTTATCATTTTTCAGGACTTTAAATAATAAGTGTATTATAAAACAAAGTCATGTATATCTAAAACAGTATCCTGTACGCAAGACTTGGTCGGGGTTTGTTTTAAGGTGTTCGAGGGAATTTTTTTATTCACAAGATTTTTTAATCGAAATTCGGTATTTGTGCTGCTTCAACTAACCCGACCCTGTTACAATACTTAGGGCATACAATGACTGCACCATAAAAGTTCACATACCCCCTTTCTGGTCACTTATATCCTCAATTCACCAGTTATTTGTAAGGTCAGTACACTGACGGCATCAGTATCATAGATGTGAGACTTGGTCGGGGTATGTTTTAAGGTCTTCGAGGGAATTTTTTCTATCCACAAATTTTTTTAACGAAATTCGGTTTTTGTGCTGGTTTAACTAACCCGACCCTGTCACGATACTTAGGGCATACAATGAATGCACCATAACAGTTTACACACACCCTTCCGGGTCACTTATATCTTTAATTCACCAGTTATTTGTAAGTTCAGTACACTGACGGCAATGGTTAGCGTCTTAATATGTGATCGCACCAATTTTGACAGAGAGTTTGAGTAAAATGTTTAACGCACATTCAAGTGCATTTTACTAAACACCTATAGAAACGGTAGAGAAAATCGGAGTCAAGTTGAGTTGGATTTAGTAATGGTGTTTAACATCCCAGTAAAGTATATTTCACTTCGAAGGTGCGAAAATTGTGCCTATGCTTGGAAAATGATGAAGAAAAAATAAATAAATAAAAAATAAAAAACCCAGTCACTTCCCACTTTCAATTTAAAAAAAAAGAAAAAAAAAAAAAAAAAAAAAAAAAAAGTCACTTCCCACTTTCAAGTCTTGGGTCAGACTCTGTTGGGGTTCAAGCACACGACCTCCCACTTACGGAGCGTGCACTTTACCAATTGAGCTACCGCATTGCCCTCATCGTTCACAAGTTAACTTACAGTCAAACATGTCTATGAAGGCAACAAAAGAGAACCAATTGAAGTAATCTTAATAGACAGGTGGTCATTATATGCAGGTTTAAATAATATGAATAAAGAACAATTGAGATACAATTCTATTGGCATTTATAAGCAAGTGACCCTTATATAGAGGTGGCCTATAAGGCATGTTGGTCTGTACGTAATGATTGTGAGTCTGAACATAAAGTATTGTGCGAGTTACAGATCAGTCGAAAGTTTAACTCTGAGCTAATTACAAGGAGTTATTCTCGACTACCAAGTGGAGCTAGAGACCGAAAAGTTGCCCAAGAACAGTTAAATGGCAACTGCTGAAAAATTGACGTTTCGCCGACCACGCCCACAATGTTCCGACACTAGCCGCCATCACGGTACCAGAGCAGCATCATGGCAACTAATGACGTACATGTGTCAGTGCCGTTATTAAATGGCGCTATTCAGGCCGAGTTTTCATTCTTTTTGCGTGTAAATCAAACACCCGGCCATTTGACATTGTGGGCGTGGCCGTCGATATGTCAATTGTCATTTGTCAAATAGATCTAAAGAGGGACTAACCTGAGTTTTGGATTCGACACAAACTTGTTTGCTAATGTTAAATTTTCGACAGGATTTAACAGTGTGGTATATTTGTACTGCAAATTTTTGACAACCTATGGAAATGTGTCATCAAAGTGCATTAGTACTGCAAAAGATATGCAGTATTCGGGTCAAACAAATAAAAATATTTAGGACAGAACGTCTACTAGTTTAAACAGTGAAGTGAGGTAGAAAATACAGGTGAAGGTATACAACATTGACCTGTCCGCTTGACCTTTATTTGAATATTTTATTTTTAAATCGTCAGCTTTAGATCTACGATTTTCAGAGGTGTTCCGAGGGAAGGAATATTACAGGGAAAATCTATTCTTCCTGTTGACCATGTTTTTAAATCAACTATTTATACGAAGAGAATGTATTATGAGATATTATAAAATAATATTTTCTAGAAAAAAAAAAACAAAAAAAAACCAAAAAACAAAACACTTTTATAGACAAACAACTTTGACCTGTCCGTTTGACCTTTCATTCAATCCAATACATATACGCATTGCTATTATTAGTGTTCACATCATATCTAGACAAAATAATCACGCCTGACCCCTTTTACCTTTTTACCTGTCCATAATAAATATTTAAATCAAAGGTCAAAAGGACAGGTCAATGTTGTTTGCCTATACCATGTACGTATTAACATGCTGGATGGGTTACTCTGAATAGATACCCCTAATAAAACGTCAAGCGGACAGGTCAATGTTGTTTGGATATACCGTGTACGTATTAACATGCTGGGTGGGTTACTCTGTATGGATATCCCTTATAAAATGTCAAGCGGACAGGTCAATGTTGTTTGCCTATACCGTGTACGTATTAACATGTTGGGTGGGTTACTCTGAATAGATACCCCTAATAAAATGTCAAGCGGACAGGTCAATGTTGTTGCCTATACCGTGTATGTATTAACATGCTGGGTGGGTTACTCTGAATGGATATCCCTTATAAAATGTCAAGCAGACAGGTCAATGTTGTTGCCTATACCGTGTACGTATTAACATGCCGGGTGGGTTACTCTGAATGGATACCCCTAATAAAATGTCAAGCGGACAGGTCAATGCTGTTTGGATATACCGTGTACGTATTAACATGCTGGAAGGGTTCCTTTATATGGATTATCATATTAAAAGGTCAAGCGGACAGGTCAATGTTGTTAGACTTTTATCAAACTCAAGGTAGTAAAATGACGGATGTTGTACATCATGTGAAGGTCAAATATCACTTGGAGCTATGACAACGTCTAGCAATGCATCCGGTTATAAACATTTTATTTCCAGATGAACCTTGATCGTTATGAAATGCGACATGTGTAATGTTATTTTAAAGTAAAATATGATATAGGGTACAATCTGATCGTAAGTCAGACGTCTTTTATAAGTCAATTGCAAGTTCTAGTACTTGGTGGCTTTCGCGAATCTACAATTTATTCTGAGCATTTCTTCCTTTCTTTTGGGTGGCGTTATGCACGCAATACAACGTGATATGACAAAATATTAAGGTATACTACAGAGAAGTTCCGATGCATTCAAAAACATCGAAAGTCAGTCTAACTCGATCCAATCTCTGATAGGGAGATAAAAAATTGGACGAATGTTTTCTCTAGGTTAACCTTTCTCTCGACGACCATGCCTTTCATGTTCCGACACTGGCCGCCATCACGGTACCAAAGCAGCGTCATCGCAACTACTAATGTCAGTGACGTCATTAAATGACACAATTCAGGCCGAGTTTTCATTCTTTTTGCGTTATATTCAAGCATACCGGGCCTTTGTCGGAACATTGGGGGCATGGTCGGCGATCCGTGAATGGAGTTCGCCGCTTTACCACATGATACCCTCTAACGTTTGTGCAGAATACTTATTTTCAATGGATATGGAATTTTTCCCGTAAATGACGTTATTCCGGTGACATTAACGTTTTCTAAAACCTTCTGCACCAACGTTAAGATGTAGGGATTACGTACAGTAGTACGAGCGAGGGTCTCATATCATAGTTTACAGTTTACCCTTAAAATTTGCCGTCCATCTATGTATTCAATATAACCAGGGACGATACGTTATTCGAACATAAGGAAGAGGATAAAGTTTTTGTTATACATTGGAAGGTATGAGTTGAGTTGAGTAATGTTGTTTAACATCCCAGTCAAGAATATTTCACTTAAATCACTTGAAAGTGAGTAGTGACTGTTCTTTCGCAAAGCGATCGGCATTACGAAATAAAAGTCACGATTCTTTCAGATGGGAACTTAAAATAAACGAGGTCCCGTGTCACAGTGGGCTTGGCACGCTAAAAAAACCTTGCTGTATAATGTCATCAGCAAAACGCACTGGCGAAATTTCCGAACCTTCGCCTATAGCTGGTGACGTCTCGATATTAGTGAAATATTCTTGACTGGGACGTTAAACACGCCATTATAAATACAACTCCGTTTTGTGCTGATATGACATAGTGATTCATAGAGCACTCATATAGAGGAGCCTCTCTTTATAGTCGAGGACACAACATACCTGAGAGAGAGAGAGAGAGAGAGAGAGAGAGAGAGAGAGAGAGAGAGAGAGAGAGAGAGAGCACTCAAATAGTGGAGCCTCTCTTCATAGTCGAGGACATAACATACCTGAGAGAGAGAGAGAGAGAGAGAGAGAGAGAGAGAGCACTCAAATAGTGGAGCCTCTCTTCATAGTCGAGGACATAACATACCTGAGAGAGAGAGAGAGAGAGAGAGAGAGAGAGAGAGCACTCAAATAGTGGAACTTTTCTTCATAGTCGAGGACACAACATACCTGAGAGAGAGAGAGAGAGAGAGAGAGAGAGAGAGTTTTCAAATAGTAGAGCTTCTCTTCATATATAGTCGAGGACAACATACCTAAGAGAGAGAGAGAGAGAGAGAGAACACTCAAATTGTTGAGCTTCTCTTCATAGCCGAGGACACAACATACCTGAGAGAGAGAGAGAGAGAGAGAGAGAGAGAGAGAGAGAGAGAGAGAGAGAGTGTGTGTGTTTACGAATCAAGTAAAGATAATGTTTATCTCAAAAGACATCTAGTGTTCTTAGGTTACTTAAAGAATCAGAATGATATTCATGATAAAAACTAGGTCAAGACGGTGTATTTGTAAAGTTAGGTCAATTTGTTCTCCAATACCTTGATTGTATACAAACGTCAGATGTTTGACGTATCACACTTAAGGTGTGTAGGTTAAAGTTCAAGGTTTTAAGGTCAAATCTTATTAAAGGCGGGAATACTTGGTTCTCAAGCGACAATTCCGTTAAAAAAAGTTACAATTTGTGCGTACGCCCCAAGATCTATACACGCCAAGGGAGTGGAATTGATAATTGATAATTCACTTACATCGAACCCGTCAGTTCTGGGATATTGAAGGAAAACCGGAGTATCTGGAGAAAATCACTAACCTTCGGCAAGTGGACTGACAAACTTTCTAAGACTAGGATATATCCCGAGTGGGGTTCGAACCCTGACTTTGAGAAGGCACATGTACACCAAAGGCTTTGTACATCGATTTGATTCATTTTCATAGAAGAATAAACGAAAATGAACAAAATTTTAAATACAGTACAGGCATTTCGAAAATCTAACACAAAGCTAACGTTTTAGTGTAGAATCGGCAGCTCATCTCGGCTCTACGTTAGTTATATATTTCGACAGCTTTTTGGCAGCTGCTATCCAAGTCTCAACCGCTCGGCATATCGAGCTTCGGTTCTTTTTTCGTCAGCGCAATGTTAAATTTTCGACAGGTCTGTATTGCACGAAGTAAAAGTCAGGCTGAGTGAGTCAGGCTCCACTGGGTTAGAAATAACAAATGCTGATTATGATGATAATACATGTACATTAGTTGCAATGATGAAAGATTTTTATTGCTTGAATGAATTGCAGTTGCAAATTTTTCCTATGTGTAGTTACTGTACAGACCAGACCCATGGTTAAAATAAACGAGGTCCCGTGTCACGGTGGGCTTGGCACGCTAAAGAACCCTGCTGTATAATGCCATCAGCGCAACGCACAGGCAAAATTTCTGCACCTTCGCCTATAGCTGGCGACGTCTAGATATAAGTGAAATATTCTTGACTGGGACGTTAAACACTACTCAACTCAACTCACTCCCCCATCGTAAGTTTTACACTTTGCTAATAAATTAGTGTCGAATTGACAGCTCATCTCGGCATCTCGAGAGTCATATTTGACAGCTTTTCGACAGCTGTTCTCTGTCTATCTGCCACTATAGCTATCATTGTTTCGACCACTCAATAGCCTAGCTTCGACTCCTACAGGTTTGCTTAGTGTTTTTATATATTATATAATTTGTTTATTTCATATTCAATATATATATTTAACCACACACACACAAACACCACACACCACACACACACAAAAAGAAAAAAAAACCGATAATACAATAATACATACATTTTGATGGACATATATATCGATTTTTTTTTTTGAGAGAGAGAGAGAGAGAGAGAGAGAGAGAGATTTTCACACTATAATTACAAGATTGTTCTTTGTGTTCTATATAATATGGCGGATTTGTTGCCATTCTCTTTGAAAATGTTCTAACTTATTTTTACCTATTACAATTTATTTTTTGATGTAATATACATCTTTTAAAATATATTTAAACTTTTCAAGAGACAGTTTTTTACCAAGACATGTAAAACGGGTTTGCTCAGTGTTAAAAACGTTTGACAAGTATGTACTCTATTTGATTGTTTGTTAAAAGCACTGCCAGCTGATCATGATTTGACGTGCTAGGAGTTGAGTTGAGTAATGGTGTTTGTCGTCCCAGTCAAGTATATTTCACTTATATCGAGACGTCACCAGCTATAGGCGAAAGTACAAAAACTTTGCCTGTGCGTTGCGCTAATGGCATTATACAGCAGGGTTCTTTAGCGTGCCAAGCCCATCGTGACACGGAACCTTGTTTATTTTATGTTCCCATCCGAAAGAACCGTGATTTTCATTTCCTAATACCGAGTGCTTGGCGAAAGAATAGTCACTACCCACTTTAAAGCCTTTGGTCAGACCTGGCCGGGGATCGATCCCACGACCTCCCACTTACGGAGCAACACTCTTCTAACAGAGCTACCGGAGTTGTTTTGACGTGTTAGGAAATATGTCGCTCAGTGAATAGAGTAGTGTATTACCTACATGTACGTATGGATGAAAAGACGACCATAGGGACAAGACTGGCCATCCTCGGACACAGATCAGTTGGACATACAACGGTCGACCATGACGGACACCACAAATATGGTGACGTCATCGCTATATAAAAAATTACCTTCTCAACCATACGAAGGTCCTAGACCAGCTGACCGCCCAAAACAATGCTAGACCACGATGGGCATCGCAAATACGGCGACGGCATCGATTTAAATAAAACCCTCAACCACACGAAGGTCTTAGACCAGTTGATTTCCTCAGACACTGCATGACCATAACGGACATCGCTTGATCACCGCAAATACGGTGGCGTTATCGATTGTAAAAAAAATCTCTTTCCTTATCCATACGTAGGTATTAGACTGCTTAATGGAGCGTCGAGCTCGCGATCAAGAATCGGTAGCTCGAATCAAAACGGCAGTGGTGTGTGTGTGTGTGTGTGTGTAATCTTAACAAGTCACTTCATTTCCTCTTTGTTGCTGACCTACCCGTAGTCAAGATTTACCGGCGGAGCAACAACCTCTGTAACTGTCGCAATGCACTAGCACATAATAGCCGCCATGATTGCGCGTTAGTGCAACGTAATACACACTGTCACTCAGTCATGGTTACATCAGGGTAGCCTAAACCCTATTACTAAAACGCGTTTTTATGATCAGAGATTGAAGTAAAAAATTACAATTATTTCGATTGTCATTATTGTATTAGAAAATGACCAAAATATGTATTGTCACTCTTTGCTCAAAAGTTATTTTTTCCACAAATTTAGCTTCAAACCGATAATGTCTATGTCCAAAAACTCCATCATATTCATGGGTATTCGGTCCTGGGTCGCATTGTAATATACAAGAGCGCTAACCACGCCCACTAATATGTGTATAACAAGTTACAACTGAAAAAACTGTGAGCCACAAGCTCACTAAAAATATCCCCTGCTCCAAAAATCCATCGGATCAAATTTTTAAATAGGAGGTGCACATCTACATTGTATCACAAAGATTGTGTGAAAGTTTCATGAAAATCCATTAAAGGGTTTAGGAGGAGTTGCGGATAAGAGATAGATACCCTAAGGTGTAACGGAAGGACGGACGGACACCCCTATCACTATATATCCCCCACGTTTTAAGCGGGGGGGGGGGTATAATGAGATGTTCAGGGAACATTATCCCTAAAAATATTAATGGTGAACACCAGGGAACCATACAAAGTGAAATAACTTTTATTAACCACTGGTTGTTTAATAAGTGGCGTGGTTGGGCCATCTTTATGATCTAAAACTTCACCATCGGGAAATATTTACAATGATAATTTCCTCCTCATATGGAATAAAAGAACACTCTTTCAAAACAGACCCCATAACCTCATGGAGATACTCACGCGAGCTTGCCGAGTTTGTCAAAAACACTCTTATGGAAGTGTCAACAAATGTTGACGAAAACAATGTGGGTGAATGTGTCACATCGAAGATAAATGGATAAAAAAAAAACAAAAACGGCAGAGCATCTCGTCCGTCAAAACCAAACCTGTTACAAAAAAAAAAAAAAAAAAAAAAAAAAAAAAAAAAAAACCGCACAAGACTTCGTATCTTTGAAAGAAAGGTTGTAAATGTAAGATGTAAGAATGGAGGAAATGGAGCTTGACTTGTCAACACCCAGGCAAAAATTTCTCCACATACGCCGATAGTTAGCGACGTCTTGATATAAGTGAAATATTCTTGACTGGGACATTAAACGCCATTACTCAATCTCTCTCTCTCTCTCTCTGTATTGTGTTGGGTTAGCTATTATTTTATAAGCTACATTTCTCTCTCTCTCTCTCTCTCTCTCTCTCTCTCATATTAAGTACCTTTAAGTTTCCTCAGATGATCTTTCGTATTTTCCTCTTGATAACACATTTTTAACACATTTAGATGTATCTCTAGTGTTTTATATATTCTCTGTCCTTATAGTATCCAGTTTGCTTTTCGATTAGATTTAAAACTTAAACGTCAACGTGAAATTGACTGCAAAGTGTTTTTTTAATATAGTGCGTCAAGTTTGACCTGACCGTTTGACCCTTCAATTAAATATCCAATCAGACATAGCCATTGTATAATTTAGTGGCTATATAAAGTTGATATACAAGGGTAGATAATAGTAAATCTGGGTTTATAGTAATGAAATACGCTGTTACCTCAATCACACAACCTATTAGCCCAATTCAATTTTAAAATTAAAGGTCAAACGACCAGGTTAAACTTGACGCATTATATACAGCTACTTAAAATCACGTGAAAACGGAATGAATTAAAACTTAAAATGGATTAAAAGAAAATCTGGACTTGTCTAAAGAGTTGTATTTCTACAAGAGTGATGGTATTTTACGTTCCAGTCAAGAATATATCACTTATATCGAGACGTCGCCAGCTATAGGCGAAGGTGCAGAAATTTTGTCTGTGCGTTGCGCTTATGGCAATGTACAGCAGGGTTCTTTATCGTGCCAAGCCTACCGTGACACGGGACCTCGTTTATTTTAAGTTCCCATGCGAAAGAACCGTGACTTTCATTTCCTAATGCTGGGTGCTTGTCGAAAGAACAGTCACTACCCACTTTCAATTCTTGGGTCCGACTCGGTCGGGGTTCGAACCAACGACCTTCCACTCTCGGAGCGAGCACTCTACCAACTGGGCTACCACAGTGGTATATTTCTACAAGATGGATGTTTAAATGGAGTGGTGTTAAAAACCGTATAATATTACTTTGCTCAATAATGTCCAGTTGACCGAAGAAAACTTGAATGGGGTTCGCCGCCGTACCACGTGATCAATACCTCTTAACGTTTGTGCGGAACATTTTGGAAAACGTCAACGTCACAAATTCCCGGAATAACGTCGTTTTTACGGGAAAACGTCATATTGTGCGATTCCATGTCCATTGGAAACAAGCGTTTCGCAGACACGTTAGTGGGTACTACGTGTTACAGCGGCGAACCCCATTGAAAATTAAGGACCAGACACCAGGTCCACAATAATTTCTTAACTTAGATTTCCCTCAACTGGGAAGTTAAGCCCCTTTACTCAACTCTGGCAAAATATTTCAAATCTGTGTACATGTATTTTCACTAATTTTTAAGATATGCGGAAATTTAAGGTGTCATTTTGCAGATCACTGCGAGTTGTGCCAAAAATATCAACGAATATCCCCCCCCCCCAATAAAAAAAAAATAAATAAAAGAAAGAAAAAATTCAACATTCCATTGTTTATAACTTTCACAATGTAACTATTTATTTTTCATTTGTACACAATGAAGATTAAATTACTTTGAAAAAAAATTAATGAGCAAGCACAGTATAATTGGTTTATACATGTATACACGCTACGTCACTGGTTAAGTAATTATAAAAATTATTTTATTTAAGTGTCACATATAAAAATTCAATGTTCACATACACATAAAAAACATTATAAATTTTTTATATCCGGCCAGATATGGCCTACCAGACACTAAATATTAAACCTATAATGGGGTTCACCACTGTACCACATAATACCCTCTAACGTGTGTGCGGAACACTTGTTTCCAATGGATATATAATAACATGAGATGATGTTTTCCCACAAAAACGACGTCATTCCAGGAATCTGTGACGTTGACGTTTTCCAAAACGTTCCGCACAAACATTAAGAGGTATTAATCACGCGGAACAGCGGCGAACCGCATTAAAATACATGTAAAAAAAAAATTAAAAAATAAATAATAAGTGTAATTTTATACCTTACTGTAATTTCCAGGAACACTAAATAGTCAATTTTTTATTTTTTGCTTAATTATATGATGTTTTTCTTTCAAAATATGAAATTTATTTAAAATCTCTGTACCCAACAGGAATATTGTTTTTTTCAGTTAAGTGATTTTAAATTTATCCTTTCTTTAGTATAAAAATTAGTTCTTTATTCCAACTTAAGCATGTAAACAGGTACACATCTTGCGTGAAAGATTCAAATGTCATTCACGGATAATTCATACAGTCTCTTCTTTATGTGCATTGAGGTTCTGACGGGACTGTATGTAAGGTATAATTAACTGAAAAAATGTCACCAATTAACAATTGAACTGTTTTGAAATGGCGTTCATAGTCAATATGAATGCCAAAATTTACACGATAAACCGATCATAATGCACTTTCGAATTCAATTGTTATCTTGTCATTATTTTTTTTTAAATTTTAGATATTCAATTTTACGTTTAATGGGGTTCGCCGCTGTACCACGTGATAAATACCTCTAAACGTTTGTGCGGAACCTTTTGGATAACGTCAACGTCACAGATTCCCGGAATGACGTCGTTTTTGCGGGGAAACGTCGTGTCATGTTATTCATTGGAAATTAGTGTTCCGCCCAAACGTTAGAGGGTATCACGTGGTACAACGGCGAACCCCATTTACGTGCACATTCTGGGATTATTTTTCGGAGCGTTTTGACCAAGAAATTGAACGTGCAAGAGTCACACGATTGTTTCCTGCGTGGTACGTATACTACGTGACGTAGTTGTGTATTACGTCACCAATACCGTCTTTTATTCAGTGCACATCCACTGGACGGACGAATTAAAGGCACGTCGAATGATCCTGAAAAATTGCAACACTCATTAGGGAACTATCTGATTCTTTGATGAAAAATTTTGATTTACATACGGAAACTTCCGATAGACTTTGTTAAGTTGAAATGGGGTTCGCCGCCGTACCACGTGATCAATACCTCTTAACGTTTGTGCGGAACATTTTGGAAAACGTCAACGTTACAAATTCCCGGAATAACGTCGTTTGTACGGGAAAGCGTCATATTGTGCGATTCCATGTCAATTGGAAACAAGCGTTTCACAGACACGTTAGAAGGTATCACGTGGTACAGCGGCGAACCCCATTAGACTTCAACATCAAATACAAAAGGATCTGATACCTCAAGAAGTAAACCACCTGGGAACATGGGGGCAGCCATTTTGTTTACAAGTTTGTAGTTCCCCGAGAATATGTATTGCCGATATTATATTCAAACGCAGTAGTGCAGTCGTTTAGCATTTATAGTCCTATGAAGCCAAAAAGTCTCAAACTGGTGGAAGATATAGGAAATACGCAAGGCTAATAGAAATGACATAGTTGGACTACTTGTAAATCAAGATCAAAAATAATTTGGTTTGGTACAGAACACATAAACATCAAATTCATTCCAATTTTCCTGATAATTAAGCTCTGAGGGCACATATATATATATCGACTAGATAGTATTTCTGGAAGTACGGTAGATCCGTTCCAGATTTTTTCTGCAAGTCTTGGTTGAAAGAGACTCGTAAGCTTAGTGGTCCAAAGCGTCACAAAGCCTCTCATCGCCTTCGTTCGAATCCCGCTTGGGTAGACCCTAGAGCGAGAATTTTGTTCAGTTGATTACCGCCGGTAAATACCTACCTATCCTCTTCGCTCCTAGTGGAGCACAAGGCAAGGCACAGACCTCTCCACTTCGTCCTATTTGAGGCTTCATTCAGTCTGCCGTTCTCCAACTTGGCCATCTCATATCGTTTCTTTCTTTCTCTGTTGTTCTTCGCCAGGTCTCTCTTGGTCTTCCTCTCTTTCTCTTTCCTTCTGGAGCCCAGGTCAATGCAATTTTTTCATTTTCATAATTTCCGTTTCTTAAAAAATACCCTATGTATTTCCATCGCCGGTATATATCGGTTATTTTCTTTGGGTACTACAGTTTTCTTCACTATCTTTGAGCTCAATGTCTCGGTATAAGCGAAAAAATCTTGACTGGTCGTAAAACAAAACTACTCCATTTTACCCACTGCGGTTGGTTAGAATATAATGCTAGAAAGGTAGTTAACTCTCTCGCTACCATGATACCAAATATGTCCTTCCCAAGCCCACTGCCAGAAGGACATATACATGTATGTAATTTTTTCAATGGTTTCAGTCATAATATTTTTAAAAAAAATCCTTAAAATCCACTTTATTTCTGATTTTTATTATTACAAGGTAGGAAGGTTATCAACTGCAAATGCTATATCCTCTTTACATCACTGTCAAACTCATTGTTTCGTATTTGGTTGATTGGTTGAATGTTGCTTAACCCTCTTACTGTCAAACGGACATAATGTGTACTCTACCGACAGCCTGCCATAAGGACACATATGTATTTTCAGTGGAATTGACAACTCTTGATTAAAAGACCAAAATATTCATATTCTTTTGAAAAGTAACCAAAATGCAAAATATTGACTATTGAGATTATAATCTACAATTAACTAATGATGTCATACGACTACCAGCGCGTCTGATGTCATAATCTATTATTGACGTCATATCATTTCGCATTGTGAACTTCAAATTGACACTGCCAACGTTGCGTTGAAAATTAATTTGGCTGCAAGAGGGTTAACGTCGCATCAGCAATTTTTCAGCTTTTCGCGACGAGAACTATATTATTAACTTCTAGGGGTTAATCTATGAACAAATTCGTGTATGCATGTAAAGTGCGAGTGTGTTGTATGGTCTGCCTTTTACAAGCCCGCACTCAGGGCGACTTTAACGTGCTAGCTCACCGAGTAAGATCATTATGCTGATACCAGGTTAAACCAGTAAAGGCCAACGGCAAGAAAAAATCAATTTTCCAAATGTGATCTGAGCGTGACTCGAACTCACAGTGGCGAGATACCCTGGATTTGTAGACTGACGTCTTATCCATTAGGCTACCACAGCCTCTCTGTTGTTTCGTATTTGGAAACCTATTGACATATATATGGCTAAAAGTATGTCAATGGTTTTTGGTAAGGTCAATAAACTTAAAACTCATAACAAACATCTTTGTTCTACTTGAGCATGACAAATAAGATGTAGCTAAACAACTTTGAGCTGTTCGCTTGACCTTTATTTAAATATTTATCACAGACAAAATACATCTATGCATAGGGAGCACAGGTGTTTATTTTGTATACATCATGAGATATTTTCAACTTATAGAGAACACCTGTGTACTGTGTATGTATTAACTTGGATCTTAACGCTACCCATGCATTGGTTGGACCCTCATATATGAATATTCCACATTAAAGGTCAAACGGACAGGTCAGTGTTGATTGCCTATACCGTCTTATCAATTGTCAAGAGCACAGTTTACCTGTAAGACGTGATCAACATTTTGTATGTGAAGGATACAAGTCGAAACGCTGCCCAGTATGTAAGATATTGGACTTGTTTAGACAAGAAGCACTGAGGCCAGTCCAATGTTTTATATACTGGAGAGTTTGAGGTTTATATCTTACTTAAAATAATGAAAAAAAGGGGAAAAAATCAAGTAAATTAGGAAAGTTTTAGGTATGAATAAATCAGTATCATAAATTATGAAATAAGAAAAAACAAAATAAGAAAATTTATACCTGTGTGTAAGCCCTAATTTAAATCGTGAACAGAGTTAAATCAATAGGTCATCCGTCGGTAGTAACACGGTTAGTAATGTTGTCACCACGCAAATGCACAAAACGCGCCAAATAAAAAACAAAACAATTTTTAAAAAATGAAAAGATATGAACTGCTCTATGACATTGAATATATTAACATTAATTTGTTGAGTTTAGGACAGTAATAAAGTTTCTCACAGTAGAGGGATCAAATGCCAAAGAAATTCACCCGCGAATGACCGAGGTGTACGGTGACAGTGGTCCTGCCTATTCCACAGTGGCAAAATGGTCAGATGAATTTAAACGTGGGCGCACCTCAGTGAAAGATGACCCACGGTCATTGTCACGTCTGTGGAGACCCTCATCATGAAAGATCGTCGAATTAGGATTGATGACAAAGCTAGGGAATATGGCATTTCACATGGAAGTGTATACACGGTTATCCACGAGCACTTTGGATGACAAAAGTATCCGCAAGATGAGTCCCAAGAAACCTTAATGTGCAGGATCGCTTGCAAAGACTCCAGTCAATTCGAGAGCTTCTTGGAATTTATAATGATTATCCGCCGGAGAGCTTCCATTTACGTTTAGTAACTGGTGATGAAACATGAATTCATCATTGGGACCCAGAAACCGAAAAGAGTCCATGCAATGGAAGCACCCTGGCTCACCCCCACCAAAGAAATTCAAAACCCAACCATCAGCTGGCAAAGTCATGGCCACTGGGATTCTAAGGATGTTCTGTTAATTAATTATAAACCTAATAGTCCAAGAGATCATGGCTAAAATCCGGGTGAACGAGGCCAAAAGGTTTGAAGGTTGATTCTTGTAGGATAATGTCCCTAGTTACTGAAAACCCATTTCTTACGCGTCAAATCGTTTCCGATTTTTTAATCAGAAACAGTTTTTGAAGAAAAGCCTCTGCAAATGTTAAATTTTGGTAAAAAATGAAAATTCCAGATTTTAAAGCATTTTGTGGCAAAAAACAACACAAACATGTTCATTCTATCTTTGATTGTGAACACATGATAGATTAAAATGCAAAACATCCTGACAGTTTTCCGATTTTGTGTCAAAATTTTAAAATAAGCGATAAAATCGATGCTGTAAACTGCGTTTTTATCATATCTACCGTCTTTCGATTCTTGTAAATCTGTTGTTTATGCATTAAATATGACAAACTATATAATTTTATAAAGCCTTGGTAGTGCTGTAGATAAAAATGTTTCAAAACTTCGGAAATATGGAAACTTATTACCGTAGCAAATTATTATGTTTCCCCTACCCCAAAAATACGAAAATGTCAAAAATTCATTATTTTGACCCATGCTTGCCGATAAGTGTTTAAAACATATCATTATTGTTTGTTACATCTCCCCTCTGTTCCCGACATATTTATTAAACAATTATATGTAGAGTGCTTGGTGATTTTATATGAAAATTTGCACTTTTCATGTAACAATAGTTTGGAAAATGAGTTTTCATCAAATCATTTGTACTCTTCTTTTTGTAATTTTGTTATATAGGCATTGAATCTCGAGATTTATATATTTCTGTATTGTCATGGTACATTTGAGTCTGACAACATAAAAAACTATCGGAAATACCGAAGTTTATAGACGAAACGGATAAATTTATTTCCCCTACCCCAAAATTGAAAAACATGTGAAAATCTATTTTTATGCAATATATGCCGATTTGTGTTTCTAATGAAAATATTGAGCAAAAGTACCCACAACAATGATAAAGCAAGCTTCGAAGATTTTAAATATTTGTGAAATGCTTTAGCTTAATGACAGATAGGACTAACTAATACAATAAAATAGCTTATTTTATTCATTTATATGTAAAATGCTATAAGAAAAAAAGAGCTTTGCCTCTTGTATTTTTGTTATTTAGGCATTGAATCTCAACTGTTATCTATTGACGTCATTCCTTGACATATAACGGTCTAATTACACCAAAAACTGTCGAAAATAGCAAAGCTTGTAGATGAGGCAAATAAATTTATTTCCCCTACCCCAAAATTGCAAAAAAATGTGAAAACCCTGTTTTAGCCAATATGTAACAATTAGTATTTCTAATGGAAGTTTCAAGCAAATGTACATGTAAGAATGGAAAAAGAAGCCTGAAGGATACAAAATAATTTACAAAATGCATCATTTCAATGGCAGATTGGTCTAATTATTCATAGAAAAGTGCCTACTTATTTCATTTTCAATTCAATGTGCTATGGCAAAAAAGAACCTTCGCTGTTTGTATTTTTTTATATAGGCATTGACTTTCAGATATCAGGTATTGATTCAATGCGCTTACACTAAAATCATTAAAAACATGAAAATGTTTCGGAAATGTCAATTTTGGTAGCTGCCATGAATCAACTGATTTCCCCGTCTCCAAAATATGAAAACATAGAAACCTTCTCCAGGCTAAGAAGTCATAGCTTCCCTTTTTGCATTAGAAGAAGAAATATAAAAAAATGTCATATGAATCCACAAAAGGGTGTACTAGTATTTGAGGCATGTATGCAAATAATAGTATAAATGTAAGTGAACGGATATGTTTTCAGATTGGTAAAAAAGCAATGTCATGAACCATATGCATGCGTTTAAATTCTACTCTGTATTCATAGAATGACAAGACGAACACTATCAATTCAGTAAATTACTATAAATGAAAAGTTACAGTATGAATGCCGCATTTAAGTTAAGAAACATACTAGATCACAACTACAAATATAGAATACAGGGTCAAATATGGAAAGTGAGGGTGAAAGGCACTGATTTTATGTTGAACTCCATTTGAATAAAACACATCGTAACCATTAAAACAACGACTGAACCCTCTGGCAAAAGACTTAAAGTCAACTGATAGAAATCCAAAATATTTGCAAATAAGACAATGCGCAAAAATAATTGTGTAAGTGTTACGCACTCTAAACATTTAAAATAATCAACACTTTGTCATTTGGAAGGCAGTGTCAGTCAGTCTTTAGACAAATTCTTAAAATCATCTTTAAAATTACAAACCATTTACTTGGACATGCATATAAATCTACATCCTTCCTCTTAAACTGATTAAAGACACATTAAGGTGACACAGGTCTGTTTGTCGAACAGTACCTGATGGGATGGCAGAGAGTGGTTACTATGATCAGCTCTTCTTTGGTTTCTGTCAATCTCTAACAATAAATTGGTTTGTTCAATTTCCTTCCAAACGGTCTGAATTCAAATGACTTTTCTTGTTACTACTTTCACTCTCAATTTTGATTTCACATGTGGTGACAGGAGGCGGTTACCCGTCCCGAGCACCCGGATTTTTCCTCTGCCAATGTTTACGTGTTTAACTTTGCCAGTTTTTTAACTTCGTTTTTGTTATTGTGATATAATAATTATGTTTGTGTTTATGTTTACTGATTTACACAGCGCATTTAATCAGTTCTCTATTGCTTCAATTCAAAAATGATTTTTTATAACATTGATCTCTTTCCATTTGTCAGTTGAACACTTTACTCATATTATCATACCCATTGTTCCATCGATCTTTGCAACTCCGGTAATGTTAGCAATTCACTTTTTCAATCCGTCCTTTACTGTCCATATCTACTTATTTTAGCTAAAACATAAGTATCTACGGGGTTTATATTAAATATTCTTTGTTGAAACATTTCAATCCGAAAGCATTTCTTATATCCGTGATTCTCCTTTTTTCTGGTTTTCTATGACCTCGGCTATATTATGTAGTAGTGTTTACCTATGATTCGTGATTATATGTCAAAAGAAGTTTACTAAAAATATTTTTTATTACTAAAACCCAGTTTATCAAAGATTGCAGCCACATTTTACATAACTTTGCACTTTTTTCTGGTGCCATCATTTTATTAAGAATTGACCTAATGTACAATTTCAGTCTCTGCTCAGTATCTTGTATTCTTAAAAGAACGTGGCACTGGGCACCTGGTAACAGGCTTAAGGTTGAAAGGTGTCCAATACCACTTTGTTTTATCATTATAATATGGCCAGGCAATTTGTGATAGCTATCAATAATTCCTTTAAAAGATACAAAGATGGAGTTAATGGACATAGAAATTTTGTCAGTTTGAAATGAAATTCAAAATTTAACGGAGTGTGCAGACTTTTAAAATAGATTTAATGGAGACCGACAATGTACATTAGGTCACTTCCAAATGAAATGATTCCACAAGAATAAATTGCAAAGTTTTGTAAAATGTGGCTACAATCTTTTATAGACGGGTTTTGGTAATAATGAATATGGTTTAGAAAGCTCATGGATCTGATTGAACTTTATCGATATGTCTTATAAAATCCAATAGCTTCATATAATATCATAATCAGAAATGCCTTACACTAAGTTTACCATATTTTAACATTATGTTTCACTAGAGATGACATTATTCGCAATTATTATTTTATAGTATTAGGTTCTTCGAAAAGATACATGTATGTGTATTCTTAATTTTTCACACGTGGCGGGTGTAATTGCTAAACAGGAGGTGCTTAAGGAGCACCCCGCCAAATTTGCTAGTTTCGAAGATTTTACTTTTGTGGGGATTGTGATTTTGACAAGGATTGGTATGTTTGGTTTTGATTATCAAGTTTAAATATGAATATTTCATAATTTCTTTTCTTAAATTTAAAAAAAAATAATTTTGCTACGACTTTGAATCATTAAAACATAATTGTTGCATGGACACTTGCTTAAAACCTTCACCAAAAGCATACATGGCATAAAAAGTTTCTTTCATACTTTTGGGGTAGGGGAAATAAATTTATTGGCCTTATTTACAAGCTTTGCTATTTCCGACAGATTTTGGTGTTATTAGATTCTTATATGTCAAGGAATTACGTCAATAGATAACAGTCGAGATTTAATGCCTAAATAACAAACATACAAGAGGCAAAGCTCCTTTTTTCTTATAGCATTTTACATATAAATGAATAAAATAAGCAATTTCATTGTATTAGTTAGTCCTATCTGTCATTAAGCTAAAGCATTTCACAAATATTTAAAATCCTCGAAGCTTGTTTTATCATTGTTGGGTACTTTTGCTCAAAATCTTCATTTGAAACACAAATCGGCATATATTGCATAAAAATAGATTTTCACATGTTTTTCAATTTTGGGGTAGGGGAAATAAATTTATCCATTTCGTCTATAAACTTCGGTATTTCCGATAGTTTTTTATGTTGTCAGACTCAAATGTACCATGGCAATACAAAAATATATAAATCTCGAGATTCAATGCCTATATAACAAAATTACAAGAAGAAGAGAACAAATGATTTAATGAAAACTCATTTTCCAAACTATTGTTACATGAAAAGTGCAAATTTTCATATAAAATCACCAAGCACTCTACATATAATTGTTTAATAAATATGTCGGGAACAGACGGGAGATGTAACAAACAATAATGATATGTTTTAAACACTTATCAGCAAGCATGGGCCAAAATAATGAATTTTTGACATTTTCGTATTTTTGGGGTAGGGGAAACATAATAATTTGTTACGGTAATAAGGTTCCATATTTCCGAAGTTTTGTAATATTTTTATCTACAGCACTACCAAGGCTTTATAAAAATATATAGTTTGTCATATTTAATGCATCAACAACAGATTTACAAGAATCGAAAGACGGTAGATATGATAAAAACGCAGTTTACAGCATCGATTTTATCGCTTATTTTAAAATTTTGACACAAAATCGGAAAACTGTCAGGATGTTTTGCATTTTAATCTATCATGTGTACACAATGAAAGATAGAATGAACATTTTTGTGTTGTTTTTGCCACAAAATGCTTCAAAATCTGGAATTTTCATTTTTTACCAAAATTTAACATTTGCAGAGGCTTTTCTTCAAAAGCTGTTTCTGATTAAAAAATCGGAAACGATTTGACGCGTAAGAAATGGGTTTTCAGTAACTAGGGACATTTTCCTACAAGAATCAACCTTCAAACCTTTTGGCCTCGTTCACCCGGATTTTAGCCATGATCTCTTGGACTATAAAGGAATTTTATATCAGTGGGGCTTACTATGCTGATCTAATGAAGCAGATGAAAGCTGCTATTAAATGAAAAAGGAAGGGAAAGTTCAGCCGACGGGTATTGCTTCTTCACGACAATGTTCCTGTGCACAAGTCAAGAATTGCACAAGCAGTGATTAGTGAATGCAAGTTCGAACAACTTAATCACCCACCCTACAGTCCCGATTTAGCACCCAGTGATTATTTCCTATTTAGAAATTTAAAATCCCATTTACGGGGAATCAGATTTTCTGATGATGATGGACTTAAGGCTGTGTGGGATCCCTATATGTAGTAACTACCACAAATGTAGTGTCACAAATGTAATAAAATTGTGTCACATATGTAGTAACGAACCACAAATGTAGGAACGACCGTTACCACAAATGTAGTAACAATTTTTGTTGCCACAAATGTAGTAAATGAAAACAGCTATTTGTAGTAACGAGTTTTTTTTAACTTGCGCTTTAGAAACCAACATTTAAGGTACATTCTCACTAGAACTCAATAGAAATAAATTTTATCCAGATTGAAGTGACTTTTAACTCGTTAGAAGTAACTTTAATCTGATAGAAGTGATTTTTAGCCCAAATGAAGTGATTCTTATTCCGATAGAAATGGCTTTTAACCCGATAGAATTGACTTTTAACGCGTTAGAAGTGATTTTATCACGATAGTAGGGAACTTTATCACGATAAAACATTTCACTCTGCTCCACTGAAATTTCCGTTTTTACGCTAATGACAGCACTTGGCTGTTCAATCAATATGTGCGAGCGTGGTATATGTGAGATCGCCCACAAAGGTTATTTTACATACTTTTTTGGTGTGTGTGTGTGTGGTATTAAGTCGCTCCGTAATGAAGTTCGGGAGCGACTAATAGTTATCGTACTTTCTTCCGTAAATTTTTGTCCAGTTTTTCTCAAAGGCGGCATACATATATATATATATGACATAATATTGGACTTTTGACCAATTTGGCTCCGAGCCATTTTAGACCCAAAAAATCGCCTTTTTATCATAATGACAATCACCTATAATCTACTTGGCATGAAACATGTAATCCATATACTAGTATGACAAAAATTTGGACCCAGGATCTACTTGGACTGGATCTTTTTTGGACTCAATTAATATTTCCTACATTATTAAAATAATTGCCCATAACCCATATATATTCTTGATCACTACGTTATAACGAAATCATATCTTACATAAAAGTAGACCCCGGGCCCATATTGGACCAGACCATTTATTGGATCCAATCAATTTCTCCTATATGTTTCATATAAACACCTATAATCTATATGAATGAAATATGCAATCCAAATATGACAAAATTTTGGTCCTCGGACCCACTTTCGATCGGACCATTTTTGCACCCAATCAATATCTCCTAAATTATAATAATAAACACCCATAACATATATCTATTCTTCATCACCATGTTATAGCGAACTCATATCTTACATCAAAGTGGACCCAAGACCTATATTGGGTCGGGACATTTTGTTGATCGAAACATTTTCTCCATTACTGATAAAACCAACGATAAACAAGAAAAACTTTTCTTCCTTTACCTTTAGTCTTACTAACATATTTTGAATTTTATTACTTTTAAACATTTTACTTTTATATCCAATTTAACTAGGTATATGTACTGATATGTTACAAAACTGATTATAAATGATTTAAAAACACATTAATGAACAGTGATGACTATTTAAGAATTTAAAAACACATATATAATATGACAATCATTAAAAATGATTAATATGTATTGACCACTGTCCAAATTTGATTCAACCAGAATTGACCAGTATTAACTGGTCTTGTCATTACTACTAGTAATATTAACTGGTTCTTTGCCAACCCTGGTTTAAGAGTTATGAAAAAGATCTTGACCTTTTGTTCAGACATTCATACATTGCAAACTGCATGTATATCATGATAAACATTCATGAATACCACAATTAAATTGAAAGTATCGTGACTGAGACATAAAACAACATCACCCCGCTTCAATATAAACCTGATAGGTTTGCCCCAAGAAGACATGTCAATCCTCCTCTGAAACACCTTTCGGTTATAAACCACTGCGGTAGCTCACTTGGTAAAGTGCTCGCTCCGTTAGTAGAAGGTCGTGGGGTTCGCCGCCGTACCACGTGATCAATACCTCTTAACGTTTGAGCGGAACATTTTGGAAAACGTCAACGTCATAAATTCCCGGAATAACGTCATTTTTACGGGAAAACGTCATATTGTGCGATTCCATGTCCATTGGAAACAAGCGTTTCACAGACACGTTAGAAGGTATCACGTGGTACAGCGGCGAACCTTACAATAACACGAATCTGTTTATTGCCCTAGAGTCAGTTGAGAACGTTTATACTTTTTAATTTTTTTTAAACCTAACATTTATTTTTTTGTTTTGAAAACAAAAATCGCAACTTAAAATATTTTTAGTTTTATTATTACTTATTCTGCTATTCTCCTACATAGGGAAAATTTTACATAAATTTTTTTTACTAATATCAGTTATAGTATGTTCCCTTCGTGAACCCATATATTAAAAGTTTCAACTAAGGTCAACAATTAGAATGTAAATAACTTATATCACACTTGTTATCAACATGGAGAAAAAATATCAGATGACGTGAAGTATGTAGTGTAACAGTTTTGAAGTATAGGTTCACACTATTTGAAAATGAAGAAACTGATTACGTATATGATTCAGGCGTGAAATACAATGTTTTAAAACATGGGGTCCATAACGGATGTTTTAGTTTAGTCAGCTCATGATATTTGTATTTTTAAATTTTTTTTCTATATACTGAAATCATTGTAATGATTTTAATTTTTCATATATTTTTCCTTGTTAGTATTTTTGTTTTTAAACACAGATATTGTAGTTATTTTATGAGAAACCAAATGATAATATAGCAATTTAAGTTGAGGACTGTCTCTAAGAAACATACTAATCCATATCCGAATCACAATCAAGAAGCAAAGTAAAAACTTTGGAACTGACAAGTTAGGTTATACACGTGGAATTCCACCAGGGAAGTGAGACCGGGTGCTCCGGAAGGGTAAGCAAAAATAGTTCATAATACAAATAAGCTTAGCCGAGATGTACAATTTACATATAGTTTTATTAATTGAATGATGGATGTTGTTTGTTTAGCTTCGAATTTGTAGTCGCAAGTTACAAACCTGCAAATACATAAAAATTCGAAACTCAAGATGGCCGATGGTCAAGATCGATGCTGTAACGGCTCATAACATGTTGTGAATTACCTAGTTTCTACTGGGCCAGGAGAGATATGATTTGGTATGTTAGTCGATGAATGTATATAGATTGCATATGTTGCATACTGAACTTTATAGATGGTGTAAATTTTGAGATTTGAACAACTTTATCTGAACAATAGGCCACGATATACCTAGTATGTACATGTATATGATATAATACTCGCATACCAATCCACCCGTGCGTAAAAACAAAACAAACGACCAAGAGTTCAGTATATATAACTATTGGTGACTGTGTTATATATAGTGTAACGGTGTTTTGTAATGAGTAACACTGAATCTTTCACATACACCATTGTTGATACTAGTGCTGATAGTGTTAATAGTGTTGACAGTTTTGAATTTAACTTTCCAGACGCAAAACGCCAAAGACGCTTTACTGGCAATTCTCTAACTTATTTGTGTCCAAAAGTTGATAGTTCAGCTAATATGAATCCAATAAATCAACCAATTCACTCAAGTCCGGTGTCCATCCCGGTACCGCCCAATATGATGCCCATGGTGTATACACTAAATGATCATGATATTTCTAGAATAACTTCCGCTGTACGAACTGCTTTATACACAGATGTTGTTGAGGACATGAAAAAGATGATGATTGACACTCATAAAGAAATACTAAACGAATTTAAAAATGAAATTCAGACCCTCAGACAAGAGAACAAAACTCTTAAAGCTGATAATGACAACTTGCGCATTAAAATTGATGACCTTGAGCAGTATTCTAGGCGAAATGCAATTAGAATATCTGGAATTCCAGAAAACTCCGACTCGGAGGACACCGACGACATAGTCAAGAAGGTCGTAAGCGATTTGGGCATATCGATCAAGGATGAAGACATTGATCGCTCTCATCGCACCGGACGTCCCAAACAAGGCTACCATAGGCAAGTTCTAGTAAAATTCACGAACTACCACATAAAACGGCGCATTCTTAAGTCTCGGGCTGCTTTGAAAAATACCCCCAATCTGCGGAACATATTTATTAATGAAGACCTCACCAAACGTAGGCAAAATCTATTTAAAAGTGCACGAAAATTATTTCTAGATGGAAAACTTAATAAAGTCTGGACCTGGGACGGTAAAATCTTCGTTACCAACTCAACTAATACAAAATTTCGAATAGACTCATTAGAAGATTTGGACCGCTTTCGCGATGGCAACTCACCCAATGCTGACCGCACGGACACAGACTCTACTGACACGGCTAGGAACTAACACGTTTCGTGTCTATGACACACCCTGTTGACTTTTCAGGGGCTATACGTTCCTCAGTGGTTAACGTTTTCAGTGTTAACCATATGTATATACTTTAGTTTTCCGTGTTGGTGCAAGTTAAAACTGGATTATCCCAATGTACATTTGTATTATATAATTTATGTCCTTTGCAATAGGCTGTCCTCGATCTGATTACAGTAGTGTATATCGTTAACTCCAATACTGGGGGTTTTAACATTTATACATTGAACACGAACACCGATTATTAAATATGAAAGTATAACCTCCTATAGTAGAATTTATAATAAGATGATAAACTCTGGAACCGGACCGTGGACAACCTTAATGCATAAGCTATATCACATGTCTATGATCTTAAGTTGGTTTTCATTTTAATTTTCATTATAAATATAATCACATTATTCACCATCAGATATCTTTATTATCTGTTAATTGTTCTGTCTCTCTGGCCCAGTTCTACACTATTCTACACTTTTCTTACTTCCTAATTTATACAATGTTTTTCTTATTGTTTTCTATTTTCCATTTATTTTTACTTTTAATTTTTTCTTTCCATCTTTTTCTTCTGTTACTTTTTACAGTGTTTCATTTGACCTTTGTTTTTTTACATCAGTGTACCACAACAAGTTTTTTCTTTTTATGTATATACATGTTTTCTATAACTGTGTATCAAGTATACTATCCAATACTGCCCGACATTTCCTGCATTACATCCCCGGTATTACTTAATTAATAATGACTGTATCACTGAATATTTATCGGGCTCGTATTGGAAGTTATAATATGCGCCATTTACGCGTTAGTACAATAAAAAACATGTCACCCAATTCTTTACAATTTATTTGTTATATATCTGCATAATGTTTATTGTTTATGGTATAAGATTATGTATTGTTATTATAATCTTGTTTTTTCTTGAGTTATGTACACGGGTAGATACATCACTCATCACAGTGGTATTTGTAATTACTTCCCTTGTATCAAGGTCAACTCTGTCCTGTTCTTATGACATGCTTGATAAAGTATATATTTTTGATTTCCTGAAGAAAATAATTTTTTCTATACATGACACTATCTTAGTAATTTTGATTGCTGCGTGTATTTATAATATTTTGCACAAATGTGGTGATATACATAAAAACCCTGGTCCAGGCACCGATTCAGAAACCTTCGATTCTACATCATGTGACGATTTATCAGACCCCTCTATTGAATTATTCTCTCAAAAATATCTCACAATCCTTCATCTAAATGTACAAAGTATTTACCCAAACTTGAAAGCATACGAACCGAGCTTAATTCTTACGACATTCTTTTATTTACAGAAACATGGTTGACACCCGACACTGATGAATCGGACATAACAATTGACGGATATCACAAACCACTACGTTTTGAAAGAAATAACAAAAGGGGAGGGGGTTTGTTGGCATATGTCAGTAAATCTATTTATTGTAAACCTAGACCAGAACTCAATGTTTATGGAATTGAATGTCTTTGGTTGGAAATGTTCATAAGAAACAAAACATTACTAGTAGGTGCATTTTACAGACCCCCTGATTCGGACATTTCTGTATGGGACAAAATTATGCATTCCATTGATCTCGCTTCAAATCTTAACCCCGACTATATGGTCATAACTGGTGACTTTAATGAAGACCAATTGTCCAATTCTAATAAGAAAATAAGTAATATATCACAAACGTTTAATCTCACTCAGCTTATCAAAGAACCTACACATTACTGGGATAATTCGGCCTCCCTTTTAGATCTTTTCCTCATAAATGACGAAACTATAGTGATTAACAGTGGTGTGGGTGAATCTTTTTACGATGTCAATGTTAGATATCACTGTCCCATTTTTCTTGTCTTGAATATTGAGAAACCACAGAATATTTCTATCCAACGAACTATCTGGTATTACAACCAAGCTAATTGGGATTTATATAGGGAGAACCTTTTAGATACTAATTGGGATTTTATAAATGATGATAATTTGAATAATACTGCTCTTCGCATTACAAACATTATAAAAGAAGCTGCTTCAAAATATATACCTAATAAACAAGTAACAGTTAGACATAACGACAAGCCTTGGATGCATAATAATATAAGAAAATTAATAAGAAAACGTAAGAGAATTCATAAAAAGGCTAAGAAAAGTAATGAAGTTGCTCACTGGGCTGATTTTAGAAAAATAAGAAATAGGTGTATTACTGCTTGTAGATTAGCCAAAGAACAATACTACACTAAAATGACTGAAAAATTGTGTTCTGGTAAGCTTGACGAGAAAAACTGGTGGCAAATTGCTAAAACATTTATGTGTATAAAAAAGTCTTCCTCTATCCCACCGTTACTTATTGGAAATACAGTGATAAGCGAGGAGCAAGATAAAGCTGACGCACTCAACAAGTTTTTTGTAAAACAAACTTATCTCTGTGATGATAATCAATCACCCCCAAACCTCCCCGTTCCTGAATACTCTTTATCAAACTTACAAATCACTCCTAAGGATGTTGAAGATATTATAAATTGCCTTAAGGCATCAAAAGCTTCTGGTCCAGACAATATCCACCCCCTCTTACTAATCCGGGCTTCTGATATACTATGCTTTCCTCTAAGTAAATATTTTACAAAACTGTTACAAAACTCCATATTTCCAACTATTTGGAAACAAGCAAATATTACTCCTGTATATAAGAAAGAAGATCCAAGTAATGTTAGTAATTATCGCCCAATTTCATTGTTAAACATTCTTGGCAAGGTTATGGAACGTTGTGTTTATAAATATTTAAACAACTATTTACTGGACAACTCTATCATTACACCTTTTCAGTCTGGTTTCAGACCGGGTGACTCAACTGTAAATCAACTTTTAGACATTAGCAATGACATTTCTACAGCACTCGATAGTGGGAAAGAAATAAGGGTTATATTTTGCGACATAAGCAAAGCTTTTGACAGAGTTTGGCATCGGGGTTTATTAGAAAAACTAAAGTCTATTGGAATAGGTGGATCTTTACTTCTGTGGTTTAAAAGTTATTTGGAAGGTAGACAACAAAGGGTTGTTTTTAACAATAATGTAACTTCAACCTGGGAATTCATACGAGCAGGCGTCCCACAAGGTTCAATTCTGGGTCCTATTCTTTTTATAATTTATATTAATGATATAGTAAATAACATACAAAGTGAAATTAAACTGTTTGCTGACGATACTTCTTTATATATAACTGTTGAAGATCCATTTGATGCTGCAGTCATTTTGAATAATGATCTTGATCTTATACATAACTGGGCTCAAAAGTGGCTGGTCACATTTAACCCCAACAAAACAGAATCCATGATTATTTCACGCAAAACATCTATGCCCTTTCATCCCCAACTTTATATGAACCACATTCCAATAACCGAAGTCGAAACCCACAAACATCTTGGAATATTGTTTTCCTCTGATGGACTGGAAAAATCATATAGTTGCCATTTTATCAAAAGCTAATAACAGACTTTCCCTCCTGAGAAAACTTAAGTATAAACTCGACCGTCACAGTCTAGAAAAATATATATAACTTTTATAAGGCCTTTATTAGAATATGCTGACATAGTATGGGACAATATAACTGAAAACTTGACAGAACAACTTGAAAAAATTAATTTAGAAGCAGCCAGAATTGTAACTGGCGCTACCAAACTGACTAGCATTTTTCGTTTATACAAAGAGACTGGATGGGACACATTACACGACAGACGGAAGAAACATCGACTGATACAATTTTACAAAATGTACCACGGACTGACACCTGATTATTTAACAAACTTAATTCCCAATGACTATACTCATCGTTACGGCACTAGACAAAATCGTTTACTGACTGCTCGTTGTAGAACACATTTTCATTACAATTCATTTCTCCCTCAAACCATTAGAGATTGGAACGAAATTCCCCAAGATGTAAGAAATGGTTCGCTTTATGGTTTTAAACAATCTATTGACATGAATTCTAAAGTCCCTTCTTTTTATTCTTCAGGATCACGCAAAGGTCAAATTCAACACGCTAGACTTAGAATGAAATGCAGTTCTTTAAATAAACATTATTTGATAAAAATTTAATTTACAGTTCTCGGTGTTCATGTGGTGAAGTAGAGTCTACTTTTCATTTTTTGCTAAAGTGTTCAAAATACAACATTATTCGTCAAAGCACAATCTCCAAACTTGAACAGAGTTATAATATTACCACTGACTTATTATTATATGGTGACGCAGATTTACTTTCCGACGCACAAAATAATGAAATTTTTTCAACTGTCCAAAGATATATTGAACTTACTAAGCGTTTTTGATAAAATAATTGGCATATTTATGGTACACTGTTTTATTTATTAATTGTTTTATGGTACATCGATTTATTTATTAATTGTTTTATGGTACACTGATCTATAATTTATTTATTGTTTAATGGTACACTATCTTATTTATTTATAATTCATAATATTTTTTTTCTCTCCCCACATATATATATTCATCGGTCAAAAATTGTAACTTCAGATATGGAGACGGGTTAATATAAGCACATGGCTTGTTCCCGAATCCTATTTTCTATATTTGTATATGTTATTTATTTTACTTATGTATTTATGAATTAAATAAAATATTGTTTAAACTAAATACATAAAAATTTATGAAAACTAACGTTACAAATAATTCATTATATTTCGAAACTTTATAAAACGCCGTTTTTACACATACGTGTAAACGTATTTATTTTCGCAGTGTACTAATTTTCGCTTATTTCGTGGTTGCTTGTTTTGCGCGGAAATAAATACCAAACGAAAATCATATAATGCTATTAAGTTTAAAGTGCATATTTCAAAAACGCGAAAAATAAACTACGCGGCTACGTCCAAATTTTTATATCGCGAAAATAAATATACGCGAAGTTAAATACCCTTACAGTATTCAATTATTGATACCTATCTTCAAATAATTGAACATAGGATTCATTTGAACATAAGTATAACTCAATTGTACCTAAATGTTAATGAATTATTTCAAGGATCAATTTAATTATTCCTAGGAACAAATCGTGTGAATTAAACCTAGATATAATTGAGTTATACCTTTCTCGTACCTCGGACAGAAAAATCTCACGCGCACACCAGTGCTAGATTTTTCTGTCTTGTCCAGTTTGTCTGGTACTGCCTCACGCGACAATTGAACAATCAGCATGACGTAACCGATCATTGCGCTTGACGTCAACAAAACAAAGCGTTTCTTTATTTATTTTTTACATATGTGTTTTGTTTACTTTTTATCAAAATATTTGATTGTCAGAGTTTTTTTTTATATTTGCATTGAATACAAATCGTTGATATTTTAAAATTTTGAAGAGTTGTCAATGGGATTATTTTCAAAGGGCGGATTTGTACAATGCATTAGGTGCCCAAAGGAATGCAAGAGGCCCCATAAGGGTACGTGTTTTGTTTTGTATGTATCGCAGTTGTTAACACTTAAATAGTACGAGAAAAAGAATCTATCACTTGTTTGTGACCGATACCGGTTGATCTCAGTCTCGGGTGCTGTGATGTAACATATCCCAATCGAGGCTTTGCTATATATGTTACATCACATCACCCTCGACTGAGATCAACCGGTATCGGTCACAAACAGGTGACAGATTCTATTAATCTTTAAATGAATTATTCACTTTGCTTTCTGTATCAAAGTACTGGCAATTCGATTTGAACCTATCTTCAATCAATTAAAGAGTTTTCGTAATAGTACCTAGGTGTAAATGAATTATTCATAGAAACAATTATTTATTTCAAGGAACAATTATATATAGGTACAATTATTTGAACTTATGTATAATTCTACTACAGCTAGGTATAATTCAATTTTACCAATCTTCATTAAGTTAAGACCTAGGTATCCTTATCTCCGATACTCAGAAGCTGTGCTATTACTTCTTTTTTATTAGAGCAGTGTTAAACATTCGACAGGCCTGCTATAAAACACATATTCTGTTTAAGAGTGAACGATTTCCTATATATGATATCTGATCAATTATTAATTTTAATATTTAAAACACAATAAGTACATACACCTTAATAAAGATCATTCCAATATGACTAGCGAATCTTTACTCTTATTAATTGTTTGGTAAAATATTGCACAATGAAAGTTTCAATATATTCAGATATAATATATGATTTTATGACTTTCCTTTTTTATGCAGCAATATACCTGCTTCTCCTGCTTATGGTGTATTTGTTTCCCAATTAATACGCTATTGTAGAGCATTTTCCCACTACGGGGACTTTGTACAACGATGTAGGCTGCTTGCAAATAAATTGTTGACTCAGGTATATTGCAAGCATAGGCTTATCAAGGCTCTAAAAAGATTTATGGCCGTCATCACAGTATTGTTAATAAGTTTGATGTCTCTGTGTCCAGGATTACCCTGAATATATTTGACGTCTCATAGTTCCATGTTCCTTTCACACAATTTTGAATACACACGTGGCGGGTGTAGCTAGCTAAACAGGAGGTGCTTACCCTTCCGGAGCACCCGGCCTCACTTCCCTGGTGGAAGTTCACGTGTCCAACCTAACTTGTCAGTTCCAAAGTTTATACTTTGCTTCTTGATTATGATTCGGACATGGATTAGTATGTTTGTTTTTGATATTCAATATTTCATAAAATGTTGATTGCTTTTAAGATCACTGATGGAACTGTTAACTCAAAACCCTTAATATTAATATTATTTGCTTTTTATAATCAGTGTTTGAATATGCATTTTAAATGTAATGCATTTCACATAACATAATCGATAATACAATGCATATAAATCTACCATGAAAAGGGAATCAGATATGCCTTTTGTCATTTTTTACCTTTATCTTAATATTAAGATTTTTTAACCAACGAATACTGCAATCCCAGAATAATCAAGATATTATGGCCGACATCACAATATTGTTGATAGGTATGGCGTTTGTGCGTCTAATTTTCTCCTTGGTATCTATTGACGCCCAATCGTTCCATGTCCCTTTCATTCTCAATTTCGATTTTACACTTGGCGGGATTTTATAGTTAAACACATAATGTTTATAAGAACATGTGTTGAAGTTAATATGCCAGTTGCGTTTATTTTTACTATGCTTTGGGATTTGACATGGATTTGTATGGGTTTTTTTTTATTCAACATCTTTAAAATTAATTCCATTTGTCTGAGTTTCTAAGTTTTGTTATTTGGGTCAAGGCACTACGAATGAAGAATATTTTAATCTGGACTGACCGTCTGTCACATACATCAGAGATATCGCCGACAAGTTAGTGTCAGTTCCAAAGTTTTTACTTTGCTTCTGGATTGTGATTCAGACATGGATTAGTATGTTTGTTTTTGATTAGCTGAAAAACAGCTTTAGCGGAATGATGATTACAACAAAAATCTTTTAAGATTTAAGTCTGTAATGATATTGGTAGTTAAAACATGTATATTACGTATACTTTGTGAATGGCAGTGTACAGGTACGTTTAAAAGTAACGGTACCCATAAATTTCCAAAAAGAAACGTCACCCTCTTGCTTAAAATCTAAAATTATTTGTTTTATTATGTTACTGCAGTAGGTGTTACAAATTTGAAAAACCTTTGAATTAAATACTAAATTTCGTATACACATATATATTAACATAAACATAAAACATATTAACATTTTATATATGTACCTGATGACAAAAATACCACGATGTGAAATGATTGTTTTATTCGAACTGTTTAAATTTCAATTAAAATCCAAAAAAATGAAAAATAAACATTTTCTTCAAAGAGTTAAACACTAAATATCAATAACATTTTTAAATCATAGATAAATATATTAGAAATAATTGATCTATGATACAAATTGTATACAAATGTCGAGTTGACGTTTGGTTTTCAAATAAAACTGGCAATTGCAAAAGCTCGTCCTAGGCAGTTTTAAAAGGAAGAATTTGAAGATCATATGGTAAAATTGGAATAAAATAAAATAAGTCATTTTAACCAATGCACATCATTGGTCTAACAATTACATTTTATGTTTTAATATATTTATTATATTTATAATATTTTATATTTATTTATTTTACTAATATTATATTCGAGATAAATGTATTTCATACAAATTATAGTTTAATATCAAGCTTGATATACAGTGTTAAACATCTAACATTATGGTCATTTGAACATCATAAATAGCAGAACAGGTTATTTAACCAACAAGTCAAGATCCAGAATGTTTATGATCCAAGTTAAGCAAACTTGAACACGATTCTCTTTGCAATGCCATTGTCTCAAATAGGACGATTTACGTTTCCTTGGCAACGACAAACACAGCACAGCGATGAAGCAAACGCCGCTCTAAAATCTCTGCTCATCAGAATGTAAATGAAAATATTCATACACGCCCCTATTTGGAAACAAAGGGTCTCTATGCTAATGAAAACATTGAACATTTCATCAGAACACAAAAAGGTATCAGTTATACCGAAGTAAGAGTTACACATCAATTGAATAAAACGTGGTATTTCAGCAATGATGAATATAGCTATAACCATTGATATCATAATTGTGTTTCTTTTCCTTGTCATTTGTTCTTGCGTACTAACTGTTCTTGTACTTAACATTTTGTTACAACGAAATTGAAAAGCTAAATATATTGAGATGATTAACATCATAAAACAGCAAATAACCGTTATAACCATATGAACAAAAAATCTGTATATACGAAACACGTTGTATGTTTCGTATTCAAAGTTCTGAAATTCAATAATACACAGCTCTAGATCTGTAATATTTTGTCTATAGACGGAAGGCAAATTTGATACCACAGGATTCTGTAGCAGCATCATAGCAAACGGTATAACAAACACACATATGTATGATGATTTCAGTGTCATGTAATGTGGTCCACGGAATGGACATGCAATGACTATCAAACGTTGAACTCCTAAAATAGTTGTATACAACGTCGAGATAGAATGGAAAACATCAGAAAGCTTAAATAAAATAAATTCTATAACACACATTGGGTATTTAACCATAAACTTGTCTATGGTGTAGATGTCAAGGAAAGGCAACAAAATGCTAAATGTCAATCCTGTTAGTGTGTCTGATATTGCGATTCCAACAATTATAATTGTAGTTGGTGTCCTTGGCAACCTCTTTGTAAATATGAAAATCACTATAATATTAACCACAAGTATAACAAACAAAAGCAATGGATTTACAATTTTCAGAGCCGCCCGTAAACCCGGTGCAAAATACGAATATATGCTTACATATATAAACTTTCCACTGGTCATGTTGTGAGTAAGCAAGGATATCAAGTTCACACTGTTATAACTGAATTACCAAATATGCTTTCTAAACCGTAAATTCAAAGTTCCTTTTAGTGACAAGAGGTAATTCAATTTTCCTCTTAGTGTCAACAGGTATAAATCTTCTTTTTTAAATTTTTAATATAAAATTGTTCTTTGACTTCCAGTAGAACTAGTTATAAACATTCATATCATTGAGGCTGTGCTGTTTCTTCGTTCGAAGAGACTAAAGTTACAAATTGATACAACCACATGAAATATAAGAATATAATATAAATAACACACAACTTACCTTTTTTATTTTCAAACCAATCACATTTCGACAAAACATCCAACAAACTAGTATGTCAATTATTATGTCCAGAATATGTCAACATATGACTAATGCAAACATCAGGAGAATATAAATACAACATGTATATATATGTATATTGCAATATGCTATATTATTTAAAATAACATACATACCAATTCATGTCCGAATCAAATTACAAAAAGTCTGAGTTAAAACTTTGAAAACTGGGAAATGAGTTAAGAAACTGTGAAACAATAAAACCATAAGAAGAACAGGTTTTTTATAGTTAAGGAGCTAATTTTCACAATAAAATAAATACTATTGTTGGAGCTTGACCCTACCACAGGAACCTTAAACACCGAAACAAAATGCTTAAAAATAAATAGTTGACTCAGCGATATTGCAAGCCCATGTTAAAAACTGTTGTAGTCATCAAGATATTTTTGATAAGAATGACGTCTCTATATTATAAATTACCCATGATTCCATGTTTCTGTCATTTTCCATTGCTATTTCACACAAAGTTGGGTACCTTGCAAAACATGAAGTGCTTTAGATTTATGGAGAACCAGGCCTTACTTCTCTGATAGAAAATCCCGTTTTACACTCTATTTGCCAGTTCGAAAGTTTAGACATTGCTTTAGACTACTTTTTTGTGCTTGGTTAAAAAAGAATACAATGTAGCGCTTTCTACATGTTGTGATTTTTGCGGTTTGTTTTGTTGTTTTGATAGCTCAGCATACCGATTTTTTTATTTTGTAACAAAATCTAACCAATTCATTTGATATAAGATGCAAATAAAATATTGTCCGCCGTTGTCAGTACCTCTCTAGAATTTATTGTAACAATCCAGATCATTACCGTCCCCAACTTTCTGCTCCATATTATGTTAACATCAGTACCTTTATGTATGACGTCACAATTTATTTCAAATTACTGTTTTGCAGTTCAAAAACTAATCGGGTCCACTGACTGATCAACGTTAAACTCCAGTAGTCTACCGTAACAACGTTCATCATCATGTTTGATCATTGAACATGTGTTGCCGTCGCCGTTTGTTAATGGTAACGAGCTAATCATACGTAAAAATTATATGACGTCATTTGTATTGGTGGGCTATATGACGGTGGTAATTTGAAAGTAAAGTGTTGTTTCAAATTTTGTTATTGCAAAATTATAAAAATTGTTTTTTTATTAAATTATAAGAAATAACTTTGATATTTTTTTTGGTTATTATTTTAACCGCCAAAATAACGGTGTGCAAACTTTTGTATAACCTTTTTCGCGGGATTATACAGTTTGCACACCGGTTTTTTAGTTTAAAAATTATAAACCAAAAAATATCAAAGTTATTTCTTAATGATCAGTTTGATTTAATATTCAAGAACGTATTTGGATTTCCATGATTGTGGTCCTAACACTTATGATGACGAAGTTTATTCCAAAACGACTGTCCTGTGTTGCAAAACAAAAGTAGGATTAAAAATAACTACATATAAATGTATAAATAACAAAACTGTTTGAAGTTGAAGACCTGAATGATTCACTAACCTAAAGTACTCAAACATATATACCAATAAATGTCCAAATCAAAAACGAAAATCAAAGTGAAAGACGAAATATGTTAAACACGTTAATCTCCACCAGTGGAGTGAGGCTGAATAACCTCCTGTTTAGCTAGCTACACCCGCTATGTAATTTAAAAACTTCAGTTATCGTAAGCATAAAGAAAGGACTTATCAAGGAACCTTAAATATTTTATAACCATTAAATGATGGTTGAAGTCGAAGCATTTTAAATCAAATTTGTTAACAGCTATCCATCTCAACATAGCAGTATATATAGAATAGGATAGAATGTACAATCTCTTGTAAGTCTACAGTAGACATTAACGTTTAGATCTACAATACAGGTGTCCAAACGGTTAACACTAAGAGAACGAATAATTGCTGAATCGGCGTCTAAATGCTGTCCCTATCATCACCTATGAATCCACAGCTACTATTGGTCACTAGACAGTTGTTCGACACACCAATTGTGAATATATCGACAACTCAACAATTGAGCTTTTAATCTTTGTCGTAAGCTCAGTATCAAACTTTCCACATATCTAAACTGATGAATTTATGCTTAAACTTACAAGATTATTATTTTCACAATTAAACAAACATAGAACTTATTGTTCTGACAAAACGACAGTTGCCAAATTGATAGGGACAGGGAAAACGCATCAACTATAATGCCTTTTGATAATTTTACCTATGGTCATATTTTGTGTGGGTTTTTTCTGCATGTCTTTCAACGTGACTAGGTTCGAAACCCTGTATGTACCGATTCTGGTTACAAAACGTTCGCTTGACAAAATAGGGATTGGTCTTTTTAATGTTAAAAATTATTTGGTTTGAGTTTTTCCCCTCAGTTTATTAGCAAGAGGAGATTCTATTTCGTTGGTAAATGTTTTCATAGATTTTGTATCCGATACATTTAGTATGAGCCTGTCAAAAGTTTAACACTAAAGTAACACATTTAGTGCCAGCCGAATCAACATTTCATCGTAGGAGCTTGTTAATTATATATCAACAGTTGTTTTACCTGTTATCTATCTTTCGATAGCTTGTTGGTCACTAGGTATCCGTATCTAGGTCATTCGGAAGCATAGTTTTAATTTATGTTTTTAAAGCTAAATGTTTAACTTCAGACTTGTTTGTACTGTATAAACTTACATATTCTGTTTGTAGTGGACGATTTCATATTTGATATGATAAATAATAAAATATTAATTGTGACATTCAAAACAATAATGCAAGCATTTTTATAAATATCATCTCATATCTTTTATCTGAATTTTTGTTTTGTAAAATGATAACTAAAAACTTTTTGTATATTCATATGTATAGACCACTTGCTGTCAAACAAACTTTGTTCAAGTCCGAGGTTTCCCGAATCAATTGTTTCATATTACATGCTTTGTCACACGAGGCTGTCGTTTATGACGTCATATGATTGTTGTTTACGTCATCACTGTGTTGTTGTCATATTGCACAAGGTTTAATATCCATTTACAAGAACTAGTGTAATATTTATGTTTTGCACGACAGAATGCTTTTTTAGATAAGATACTTGACGGGTGTAAACGAAATTTATTTTGCCATATAATAAAAGGGGTATTGAACTGATATTGTGAAATATCGCAAGCTCGTGCACATGTCGAGTCAACTCGGGACAATATTTCAAATATGGGTCCAATAACCCTTTAGTATTATTTCATTTAGTCCTTCAAATACTCTCATTTCGGGGTCTTAAACTTTTAGGTTTTCAATATTTTTAAGATTCGCTAGATACGGAATGATCTTTTAAATAGATTTTTAAGGTTGTGAATTATTTCGTTTTAAATATGAAAGTAATCAAAAACAAACATACTAATCCATTTCCGAATCACAATCCAGAAGCAAAGTAAAAACTTTGGAACTGACAAGTTATGTTAGACACGTGAACCTCCACCAGGAAAGTGAGGCCGGGTGCTCCGGAAGGGTAAGCACCTCCTGTTTAGCTAGCTACACCCGCCACGTGTGTAATCAAAATTGTGTGAAAGGAACATGGAACTATGAGACGTCAAATATATCCAAGACAATCCTGGACACAGAGACATCAAACTTATCAACAATACTGTGATGACGGCCATAAAACTTTTTGAGGGCCTTGATAAGCCTAGGCTTGCAATATCCCTGAGTCAACAATTTATTTGCAAGCAGCCTACTTCGTTGTACAAAGTCCCCGTAGTGGGAACAAGCTCTACCATAGCGTATTAATTGGGAAACAAATACACCATAAGCAGGAGAAGCAGGTATATTGCTGCATAAAAAAGGAAAGTTGACAATAGAAAAATTGAAGTCATCTCGTTTGTCATAAAGTTTCAAATGTAGCCTTTCCTGTGCGTCATAATTCAGGTACAAGTCTAAATATGAAGCAGAACTTGAGGAATCAGTCGTGTCTTTTATTTCAAGTCTCCAAATTTAGGATTGTTAAGAAACAGAACGTCATCTATATATCTGTATGTTGAGTTGAATGATTTGGCGACAGTTTTCTCTCCAGATTTAACAACGTTCTGCATAAATTCTGCTTCGTAAGAATAAAGAAACAAATCAGCAAGCAATGGTGCACAGTTTGTACCCATTGGTATACCGATTGTTTGATGAAAAACTATATTACCAAACACAACAAATATGTTATCTATCAAAAACTCCAACATTTTGTTGATGGTATCTTCAGTATATTTTTGTTTGGAATCCGTATGGTGCTTGACAAAATAACCAGAATCCCTGTTCAGCACCAGATATTTGTATCTTGGGTTACCGATTTTGTAAAAGAAAGACAAGTGAATAATTTCTTTAAGACGTTCTTTCAATTTAGAATGAGGGATTGTGGTGTATAGTGTAAAAAAAATCAAATGTTTTTATACTTTTTACATGAGATAAAGTATTAGAAGCAAGATGTTCAAGTAATTTTTTGGAATTTTTGAGAATCCACATTTGGTTGATTCCAGATGTAGAATATACTTTTTCTGAATAAGACTGAAGACCATCTTTGACGATTGTCAAAATTTGTGTTAGAGTTACCGATAATGATTTAGTAGTACATTTAGATGAGCCTGCTATATATCTTTCCTTGTATGGATTTTTATGGAGTTTAGGAATCCAATACAAGTAAGGAAGATCCTCCTCTTTAAGATTGATACCGAAAGACTCAAGAACTCCCCTATGGTTGGAAAGAACTTCATCTTTGGTAAAATTAGTTCTAGTATATTCAGGGTTATTTGATATACTATCTAAACCAAGCTCCTTAATAATACATTCAAGGTAGAATCTATTACAAACGAGAATAATGTTGTTGGAAGCCTTATCAGCTGGGACAACAACATATTTGTTGTGTATGTCTGTTAGAATTGCCTTGATTTCTGGATCCTTGAGTACTGAAGACGGTTTAGTACTCATAGACTCTTTAAGTTTGGCAATCCTAGTTTTAACGAAAGATCTTACAACCTTTATCCAGTCGGATAAGGTATCAAGCTCAACATCTTCTAATTTAGCCCAACGTCTGGCGTACTCTTCAACGGAATCCATGACAAGTCTGAAATTCTGTCCCCAAGTAAAAGGTTGAACTTCTCTATATTTAGGACCTTTTGAAAGTAAATTATTTATTATACATGATATACTAGTATTTGAAATGGTCCATTACAAAAAATATATTTATCAAGTATAGATCTGTTTAAAGTTTAACATTGAGACAATCGAAAAGGGTTCAAACGCTCAGCCGATAGTGGATAACTAGTGACCGAAAATCTGTCAAACCATAGATAGCTGGTGCCAAGAAGGGTTGATATATGATTAACGAGGGTCTAAGATGAACTTTCATTTCGGCAATTTTCGACAGGCCTGTACTGTATATATCAGATGTAAAATCACTGAAACCATTCAACAACAAAATAGAGCCATGTAGATGTTACATCCCTGTTGCTATTGAACGGAGGAGAATTAATGAAACCAATTAACTTTTAACATTTAAAATGCCATTCCATATTATCTCAACATGTGATATTTGATTGAAGTATCCTCCAAAGTTCTTTATTCAGTTAATCAGTATTTTTTCTGTGGAATTTCATGTTCAGTTTTCAAGGTGAAAGGACTAAATTGTTTTCTTTAAGATCAATTTATTTTCAGTATATAAAAATCTACAATGTACTGCATATTCAATTTTAAATTTTTGGTAATTTTTCAAACGACATTAAATGCAATATATCCCAATATTTGAGAAGTGATTGAATTTTTTTGACATCCACCACGATAATCATCATTTATTAGTTTTCGAGGTTACAAGCCCATAAGTGTTTCTTGAAATAAATCATCCTGTTTATTTTACAAGTGGTCAGTAGATATAAATATTTAAAAACGTTTACTGCTCAATATTTTACCAAACATTTAACCAGATTATTGCTTCGTTAGATATGAGATTATTTTTATGAAGCTGTGTGAATTATTGATGTTTTAATACGAAAATATTTATTTATTATTATGTATGTATATTTGAAATCGTCCACTTCAAACAGAATAAATATGTTTATACAGTACAAACCAATTATTAGTTAAACACTGAGCTTACAGAAAAAAAATGAAAGCTGGGCTTCTGCTTGGTTGAGACAAGGAACGAATACCAAACGCCAGAGAAGCTGTGAAAAGATTTATAGCATTTGCCAAAAAACGTAATATATAATAAACGAGGCCTAATATGAAGCTACATTTGAAACTTTATGACAAACGTGATGACTTCAAATTTTCTATTGGCAACTTTCCGTTTCTATGCGGCAATATACCTGTTTCTCCTGCTTATGGTGTATTTGTCTCTCAATTTAAACGCTATGGTAGAGCTTGTTCCCACTACAGGGTCATTGTACAACGAAGCAGGCTGCTTGCAAATAAATTGTTGACTCCGTGATATTGCAAGCCTAGGCTTATCAAGGCCCTCAAAACGTTTTATGGCCGTCATCACAGTATTGTTGATAAGTTTGATGTCTCTGTGTCCAGGATTGCCCTGTATATATTTGACCTCTCATAGTTCCATGTTTCTTTTACACAATTTTGATTATACACGTGGCGGGTATAGCTAGCTAAACAGGAGTTGCTTACCTTTCCGGAGCATCAGGCCTCACTTCCTGGTGGAAGTTCACGTGTCTGACCTAACTTGTCAGTTCCAAAGTTTTTCTATGCTTCTGAATTGTGATTCGGACATGGATTAGTATGTTTGTTTTTGATGAGATGTCGTTTCGACAGTAATTCGTTACATTAGTGTTAATCTTTCGACAGGCATGTACTGTATATAGCGGATAAAAAAATCACTGATAACATTTAACAATCCTGTAGTCCGTCCTTCCCTTTTGCTTATTGATACGTAAATAGCTACGTCATAAATGACATCATAACTTTGGTATTCGTTAGAATTTTTAAGTAAAATTTTGTAAAAAGATAGTGGATGAATTTTTATTTATTTTCAAGACAAAAAATATTTTTGTGACAATTTGAGATTTCAACCAATTTCTACTTGATACAATCACATGTGATATTTGAGTAAAGCATAAGATCGGCATAGCGCTTAACACGTCGGACATGTAAATAGATTGTAGGATGGACTCCAGTAATGTAGATTTACGACCTTAAGAAGTTTAAGTTATATCGAGACAGTGAGTTTATGGATTGCAGAGAGTTTTACAAGATGTTGAATGAAAAATCAACATACCAATACTTGGGTAAAAAGATCAAAAGTAAAAACATTGAAAACATTATCGAAATCAACATGAACTTCCAACAGGGAAGTGCAGTCCGATCCTCCGGAAGGGTAAGCCCTCATATTTTCCAGCTAAAACTGTCATGTGTGAAATCGAAAATGAAGGGCTGTTTCTTTTACCATTTTTAATGATGTTTCCGATCTTTAATTACCTATATCTCAATGCTTATCCTCTAACTTATATTTCAGCAGTTTTTCGACAACTAGGTTCAGTACAAGCTTGTCGAAATTATAACACTAAGCTTACGAAATCTTAACATTAAAAAAATGTTTTAAACTAGTTCACGTGTCTAACCTAAATTCTCAGTTCCAAAGTATTTACTTTGCTTCTGGATTATGATTCGGACATGGATTAGTACGTTTGTCTTTGATTTTATTGATTGCAGCTATGCTCTTATATATGGTTTTAATATTTCTAAGGATGTCTGTTTATATGACCACCGACTATGAACTTTTCTATATCCACCAATTAACGTCCCTTTTTGAGTTTTTTGGATAGCAGTGTCATAAGTGAACTCAAAAGCAACCATCCTGTTAAAATGACAACTAATGTTATCTGCATATGGATTTCTAAAAATGTGTACTGCTCAATATTTTATCAAACAATTAACCAGATTAAAAATTGGCTAGATATGGGATGATCTTTATTAATGTGCGTGCATTAATGTGCTTTAAATATCTAAATTAATAATTTATTATATCATGTATATGATGTTCACTCTAAACAGAATATTTATTTTTTACAGCACAGACTTGTCTCAAAGTTAAATACATAGCTTACAGAACAGAATCTAAATATAGGTTGCCGCGGGGTCGAAATACATATACCTAGGGACAGAAAAACTGTGGAAATATAGATAGCAGGTACAAAAGACTGTTGATATATAATTAACGCGCTCCTACGATTAAATGTTGATTCGGCAGACACTAATTCGTTACTTTAGTGTTTAGCTTTCGACAGGCCCATACAGTATATATCGGATAGAAAATCACAGATAACATTTAACAACAAAATACAATCCTATAGACTCCACCATCCCTCCTGCTGGTGAGCTGAAGGGAGATCTCTAAAACCAAATAACTTTTACCATTAAAAAAGGCAATTTCCTATTTCCTCAACATGTACTATTTCCTTGGGATTTTTTGGCTAGGAGTGATTGACAAAATTATAAAATCTATTTCAGATTATTTAAGGGATTGAGGTTAATTCGAATATGTAATCGCACATCAGAAAGTTTCGGACGATTTCATATGTGTTTCGAGAATATTGGAGTAGATTGGAGTGCACATATTAGTGATGTAGCTTTACGCCATGTCAATTCTCATTCGTATGGAATCAACAATTAATCTCGGACCCTCTATATCTTATATCTATGCAATTACTGTTATTTATCTGCAGTCTAGTATTCGTAATAGAATCTATCATGAGTATCCATGTTGGATAGCGAAGTCTCACCCGAGGAGTTGAATATTTCAGTCGGAGGATTGCCGAGTCTTTGACAGAAATACTCAACACTAAGGGTGAGATTTTTTTATCCTACATGCATAAACACATGATTTATTCTTGTTCTTTCATTTCGATGACAATGTTCGGCTTAAAATTTCAGTTACATCGTCATCGATGCCATCTTTGTCATTCTGACTTTGTCAAATAAAAAATATCCACAATGATAATCATCCTGTTTTAAGGTTTTGATGTCACATGCCCATTTGTGAAATTTAAAGTTACCATCCCGTTTATTTGACAACAAGTGGTCTATACATATGAATATATAAAAAGTTTCTGTGCATCGTTTTACCAATCAATAAATCAGATACAAACATGAAATGATATTTATAAAGGTGTTTGCATCATTGTGTTTTGAATGTCACAATTAATAATTTATTGTTTATCATATCAAATATGAAATCGTCCACTGCAAACAGAATATATAAGTTTATATAGTATAAACAAGTCTGAAGTTAAACATTTAGCTTTAAGAACATAAATTAAAACTCGGCTTCCAAATGACCTCGATACGGATACCTAGTGACCAACAAGCTGTCGAAAGATAGATAACAGGTAAAAAAAACTGCTGATATATAATCAACAAGCTCCTACGATGAAATTTCGATTCGGTTGGCACTAAGTCGATACTTTAGTGTTAAACTTTTGACATGCATGTACTGTACATATCGGATAGAAAATCACTGGTAACATTTTCCAATGACATTTAATCCTAAAATCTCTTCTATCATTTTGCTAATAAGCTGAAGGGAAAGCAGTCAAACAAAATAATTTTGACATTAAAAAGACCGATCCCTATTTCCTCAAGAGAACGTTTTAAAACCAGAATCTTTGCATACAGAGATTCGAACCTAGTCACGATGAAATACGTACAGAAAACCCACATAAATACGATCATACGTAAAATTATAATTAGGCAATATAGTTATTGCATTTTCTCTGTTCCTATTAATTAAGCAGCTGTCTTCTTTCCAGAAAAATTAGTTCTATCTTTGTTAAGTTATGAAAATGTCAATCCAATCTTGTAATTTTTAACATATAATCATCAGTTTAGATATGTGGAAAGTTTGACACTGACCCTACGACAAAAATTGGAAGCTCGATTGTTGATGTGTCAATATGTTCACAATTAGTGTGTCGAACAACTGTCTAATGACCAATATTAGCTGTGGATTTATAGGTGACGATGGGGACAGCATTTAGATGCCGATTCAGCACTTATTTATTCTCTTGGTGTTATTCGTTTGGACACCTATATTGTGGACGTAAACCGTAATGTCTACTGTAGATTTACGAGAGATAGTACATTCTATACTATACTATATTTATATTTTGGTATGTCAAGATGGATATATGTAAACAAATTTGATTTAAAATGCATCAACTTCAACCATCATTTGATGGTTATAAGATACTTATGGATCTTTAATAAGTCCTATCTTTTACTAACGAAAACTAATTTTTTTAAATTACTTAACGGTTGTAGCTAGCTAAACAGGAGGTGCATTCAACCTCACTACACAAAAAACAGTCGTTTCTGAAAAAAACTTCGTCACCATTAGTATTAGGACCACAATCATGGAAATCCAAATATGTTCTTAGATATTGAATCAACAAAACTTTAAAGCAATGTTAAAATTTGAAACTGGTAATAAAGTGTAAAACGGGGCTTTATATAAAAGAAGTAAGGCCTGATTCTCCATAAATTTAAAGCACTTCATGTTTTGCAAGGTACCCAACTTTCTGTGAAATAGAAATGGAAAATGACAGAAACATGGAATCATGGGTAATTTATAATATAAAGACGTCATTCTTATGAAAAATACCTTATTGACCACAACAGTTTTCGAGAGCCTTGATGAACCTTGGCTTGCAATATCGCTGAGTCAACTATTTATTTGTAAGTATCTTGTTTCAATGTATAAGTTTCCCGTAGTAGGGTCAAGCTCCAACTATAGTATTTATTGTGGAAAATTAGCTGCTGAAATATAAAAAAAAATTGTTCGCCTTATGTTTTTATTGTTTCACAATTACCTAACTCGTTTGCCAGTTTTCAAAGTTTTAAATCAGACTTTTTGTAATTTGATTTGGAATGAATTGGTATGTATGTTATTTTAAATAGTATATATTGCAATATACATATATATTCCTCCTGATGTTTGCATTAGTCATATGTTGACATATTCTGGACATAATGATTGACATACTGATTTGTTGCTTGTTTTGTCGAAATGTGATTGGTTTGAAAAGAAAATGCCAATTTATGTGTTATTTATTTTATTTTCTCATATTACGCGTGGTTGTATTAATTTGGAACTTTAGTCCCTTTCAACGAAGAGACAACACAGCCTCGTTGATATAAATGTTTATAACTAGTTTTACTTGAAGTCAAAGAACAATTTTGTATCAAAAATTAAAAAAAATATATTTATACCTGTTGTCACTAAGAGGAATTTTTAATTTGCCTGTTATCACTAAGAGGGACTTTGAATTTATGTTCCGGGAGAATAATTGATAATTCAGTTATAGCAGTGTGAACTTGATGCCCTTGATTACAGACAAAATGACCAGTAGAAGCATATATTCGTTAATTCCACCGGATTTACGGGCGGTTTTGAAAATTGTTAATCCATTACTTTCATTTCTTACACTTGTGGTTAATATTATAGTGATTTTCATATTTACAAAGAGGTTGCCAAGGAGACCAACTACAATTATAATTGTTGCAATCGCAATATCGGATACACTAACAGGATTGACATATAGCGTTTTGTTGCCTTTCCTTGACATCTACACCAATGACCAGCTCGAAGTTAAATGCCCAATGTGTGTTTTTGAAGATATATTATATGTGCTTTATGATGGTTGTCATTCTATCTCGACACTGTATACAACTGTTTTAGGAGTACAACGTTTGATTGTCATTGCATGTCCATTCCGTGGACCACATTACGTCACACTGAAATCATCATTCATATGTGTGCTTGTTATACCGATTGTTATTCTGCTGATATTGTCTTCTCATATATTTACTTCGCATTCATACTATAGAGAAAATGTGACCGACCTGTGTGTTTATGAACTTGACAACGTTGACTACGAAACGTACCACATGTTGGATAAATTCATGCTTTATTCAATTTCGGTTACAACGTTTCTTTGTTGTTTTATCATGTTAATCATCTCAATATATCTAGCTTTTCAATTCCGTTGTAATAAAATGTTAAGTACAAGAACAGTTAGTGCCGAGGAACAAACGACAAGGAAAAGAAAAACAGTTATGATATTAATGGTTTTAGTTTTTTTCATAATTGCTGAAATACCACGTTTAGTTTTTATATTGTGTTTTTCTTTCTCTGATATAACTGACATCTCTATATGTTCGTCTGACATGTATGATGTGCTCGATGGCATAGAGAACCTTTGTTTCCAAGTAGGGGCGTGCATGAATATATTTATTTACATTCTGATGAGCAGAGAATTTAGAGCAGCGTTTGCTTCATCGTTGTGCTGTCTTTGTCGTTGCCGAGGAAATATAAATCGTCCTGTGTAATTGGACCATTTTTGTGACACTGCACAGACAATTGTGATTTAGTTTGCTTAGCTTGAATCATAAATATTCTGGATTTTCAATTGTTGATAATATAACCTACTCTGCTGGGTATGATGTTTAATTGACTATAATTTTAGTTTTTTAACATTATAATTTCAAGCTAGATATTTATCTACAATTTGTACAATATACATTTACTTTAAATGTAATATAAGTAATGTAATAAATATAAAAAAAACCGTAATATACATGTATATTGTAATTCATTGTCAAATAATGTGCATTGTAAGATACTCTGTCATCCATTAAGTAGTATACATGCTTTATCTACAGTCAGCTCTCTTTATAACGACAATATCCGAGATCAGCAACTTTGCTGTTGTAACGAATATGCTGTTGTTATGAATTTAGCATAATTCTGTCAGAGTTACGCCCCCTGATACAAGTCATGTACTATGTTGACCAGACATGCCGGTTGTAGTAGATTGAGCTAATGTACAAGACAACATAGTGCAATATAGAAAAAATAATTGATTCCATCAAAATATGAACAAATTATCACTAATTTAATTTTAACGAAGTTTAATAAATTCTACCTGATCGTTTTTGTCATATTTAGATAGAATTTCAAACAGGGTGTAGGTGCTAATGTCATTACTGACTGCAATCTTCAAAAAAAGTTATTTTTTTAAAATATTATTCTCTTAAAGCTGTTTTGGCTAAAACAATTTTTCTTGACAAAAAACATTTACCCTGAATTTTTACATTTCCCCTATAATGTGTATATTTTGGAATGAATAAAACAATAATGCAAGGACTCATTTAATGTAAATGTACATCATTTTCGAAAATTCCATACTTTGTGGATTTGCGATTAGTGTTTGCATACTGTAAACCAACTTTTATTTGTGTCTATTCACTTTCGTGATTATCTTAACAAACACTTTTTGCGATTATAAATTTTTCGCGCTATGAACAGTTAAAGTTATGGATCTCAGGGTACATAAATCTTTGACGGGGTACATGGGGCCGTGTAATCTTCCAAAGCCCTGTATAACGTTTTTGTCCCTCTTCAAAGCGTTACCAGTTGGATCTTTCTAACTTCCATTTCGTATCTTGTGTGACTTGCGTATGTTGTCTCCATGTTTGTTTGTTGTAACTAGTCGTCGGTGATGTACGAGTTACTCCCCTTTTACCGCTAAACGTTGCGTGCGTTCATGTACCCCGGCAGATTTCCAAATATAGTTCCATGTACCCCGGCATGTAAACAATTCGGTATGCAAGAACTTTCTTTGAAAGGTGACAATAAGTGAATATTGGGTAGAAATGTTACAAATTTTAGAATCAAGATCGAGACGTTTGACATTCGCGATGCTTTTTTTCGACAAACGCATGAAAGTAAATTGACGCAAAAACAAAACAGTTGGATTACAGTATACCCGTGTTCTAAATATAATACATATTCAAAAAGGAAAAAGAATCTCGTAACGTTCTTTTCTTCTTAGACTTCCCTTATGAAGTAAGTTTTATTAAAAACACGGTATTATTTAGTGCCAAGAAGTAATGTGTCATCTACAGATAGGTGTTCCTTTAGATTAAACTTAATTTTTTAACTAATTAGCATTTAACCTGAAGCGATTGAATTGCAATAATGGTGTCGTATGTAATTCACTTATATCGAGGATTTCTGTGCACAGATGGCGATTGAAACCAGGACCCATAGAAAACCAACGGAACTGTGTTTGCCAAATGACAATTAAAATCTAACCAAGTAGGATTTGGTTCTATGTTTTTGTTAGCTTGAAATGTTGTTTAACGTTGCATCAGCAATTGTGTTAGCTTTTAGTGAGAGATCAAGTAAATTAACCACTACGGATTAATCTAAGAATAGGTTTATGTATGACTGAGATGCACAAGTGTGTTTTATAGTCTGTGCTGTGCCAGAGTTCATAATAAGGATGCTTCTAAGGAGACAGTTTAAAGAGTTGTCGCATACAAACCTACCATTCCTGCGTCACATTATCCCGAAACGTGTGAACCAGTGGATAACCAGTCCTGTCAATACACAGAACAAAGCCACAAATCAGTATCAGTATCTCAAAGATTTGATAGACAGTGTTTACACTATCCCCCAATTAAAACTGATACTGTATAGTTGCTTTTTTTACTGGGGATATAATTTTTCCCTATTTGCGGTTTGACTTAAAAGCACTAAATTAAATAGCATTAAATATTAAATATTTTCACGTGTCATTATTTAAACCTAACTTTGCTAATCCATACAGAAGTTGTCAACACTTGTCACTATATTGCGAAATTTTATAAACGCGAATAAATTCCAGTGTTTAAACTGCGAAATGGTATTCCTTCAGTATTAACTATCTACACAGTATTTGATATACTGATGAATTTTAACACACTTTAGGGTTTCGTGATCTATATTTAGACAAGGTTTATGAACAACAGTCCCTTCATTTGGATACAATTGATTATTACTAAAGAACAAAATATATTGAACCGATTGAAAAATCTGAAATGAATAAAATGTCACGCTTCACTACAAATTATGGAAGATATATGTAATTATAAGGTATGAAATAAACAACGCATCTCTTGACGTGTAAGTGAGAAGTATGTATTTAAAGAGAAATAAGTAATAGTATCGTAGAAAAACGCAAATTCAAACAAAGATATTGTATAGATAAATGAAAAAACTATAAGAATAGAAATGTTACAGATTATGATTACATCGCTATTCGTTGAGTTAACATGATCAGTTAATGTTTATCGTGTTAAAGGATTTTGTCATTGGTTTGTTCAAGTTTCAGTGTTTTTGCAGATGTTTCCAAATTTGATGTTTTTTCTCCCGAAAGAGGAAAAAATTAAAAATAATAACATAAAGACAGAGAAAACAAATAAAGTTCTTGTTTTAGTATTATAGTAGCTTATACATGAAGTTGGAAACAAAAATTAATATAAAATAGACCTTTTTTGAGCCAAAATATAAAAAATTAGGTATGATTATTCATGTCGCGTTTTTAACAATATAAAAAACTATTTATACCCTCTTAGAATACCTAAATAATCCCTTTAGGATAAAACCACATCAAGCCTGACATAAGTTATTAAACTTATGTATGACATACGACTTCCCAATCTAGACGGACGTTCGACGACTGTGCCACTTAGGTGGTATGGACATTAAACTTCTTGGAACGCTATGAAGTATGATGAACATAAAGTTTGGTGTTCCTAACCCTAGCCAATGTTCCATCAACTGAGCTATTGGATCAAGGGTTTGGATTAATGGTGTTACGTTTACGTATGTACAACCTAGTCTCAGTAACTTCCTACGATTTGCAACATGATAAAATGGAACGAACAAGCAAGGGGTCAATGCAATCCAAACTGGGTTAAAGACTCCGTCCTTCCCGAGTCTATTGCTACTAATTACCGATTTAGTAAGTAGGATTGATATCAAACCTCGGCTTTCACGTGTTCGGGGTACAAAACGAATACCTAGCGAATGAAAAGCTGTAGAACGATAGCAGATTTAAAGCGATGTTGATATATAAGAAACAATGAGCTTGTTAGTGTAAAATGTTGTATGGGCCTGTACTATACATGGGATAAAAGTCAATAATAACCTTTAACAACAGAATACAATTATGTACACTATTACTAATGAACTGAGGAAAAAGACTTAAACTGATTTATTTTTAACATTCAGAGGATCATTCACTTTTGACTCATTATATAAAATTTGTTTGAAAGATAAATTCGATGTAACGGTAGGGGTCAATAGTGTAGTAGGTTAGAGTCTAGCAATGTAGGTTTACATCCTAGTAAGTTTCACTTATATCGAGGCTGTCAGTTTATGAATAGTAAATTCTTAAAAGATTTTGAATAAAAAATAAACATACAACTCCATGTTAAAAAACATCTAACTAAAAGTAAAACCTTTGAAAATAGCATCTAAATAAACATGATCTTCCATCACCAGAGAACTAATGTCTGAATGTCCGAAAGAGTAACCCCCTACATTTATCTACAACCGCCATGTGTCGAAATCGAAACCACGGACCACGGACTATGAACTTTTATATCCACATATTAACATCTCTTTTTGGGGTTTGGAGTAGCAGTGTCATAAGTGAACTCGAAAGCACCCATCCTGTTCAAATGACAACTAATGTTATCTGCAAATGAGTTTCTAAAAATGTGTAATGCTCAATATTTTACCAAACAATTACCCAAATTAAAAATTGGCTAGATATGGGATGATCTTAATTAATGTGCGTTCATTAATGCGCTTTGAATATCAAAATTAATAAAAAATTATATATCATGTATATGATGTTCACTCTAAACAGAATATCTATTTTTTACAGTACAGACCTGTCTAAAAGTTAAATACATAGCTTACAGAACAGAATTTTAATCTATGATGCCGCGGGGTCGAAATACGTATACCTAGGGACAGAAAAACTGTGGAAATATAGATAGCCGGTACATAAGACTGTTGATATATAATTAACGAGCTCCTACGATTAAATGTCGATTCGGCAGGCACTAATTCGTTACTTTAGTGTTGAGTTTTCAACAGGCCTATACAGTATATATCGGATAGAAAATCACAGATAACATTTAACAACAAAATACAATCCTATAGACACAACCACCCCTCTTGCTGATGAGCTCAAGAGATATCTCTTAAACCAAATAACTTTTAACATAAAAAAGGCAACTTTCTATTTCATCAACAAGTGCTATTTTCTTGGAGGGGATTAGTTAGATGTCATTGACAAAGATATATAAACTTGATTTAGGATGAAATGAAGAGGTTTGAATAAAATCGGATAGATAACCGTAAAACAGAAAGTTGCGTATTGTTTCGTAAGTATTTGAGAATTTCAGAGTAGATTGGAGTTCACAGATTAGTGATGTAGATTTACGAAATGTACATTCTCATTCATATGAAATGAGCAGCGAAATCTCGGACCCTCTATATCTGCAGACTAGTATTCGTAATAGAATCTATCATGACTATCCATGTTGGATAGCGAAGTCTCACCAGAGGGTTAACTATTTCAGTCGGAGGATTGCCAATTCTTCGACAGAAATATTCAACACCAATGGTGAGATTTTATCCTACATGAATAAAACTCATAATTTATTCTTGTTCTTCCATTTTATTACAATGTTTGGCTTGCAATTTTAGTTACATCGTCATCGACGCCTCTTTGTAATTATTTCTTTGTTATTTGACGTTATACAAATAAAAATAGCCACGATGATAATCATCCTGTTTTAAGGTTTTGATGTCACATGCCCATTAGTGAAATTTAAAGTAACCATCCCGTTTATTTGGCCAGTAGTGGTATATACATATGAATATATAAAAGGTTTCTGCGCATTATTTTACCAGACAATAAAGCAGATAAAGATATGAGATGATATTTATAAAGGTGTTTGCATTATTGTGTTTTGAATGTCACAATTAATAATTTATTGTTTATCATATCAAATATGAAATCGTCCACTGCAAACACAATTTATAAGTTTATATAGTATAAACAAGTCTGAAGTTAAACATTAAGCTTTAAGAACATTAAATTAAAACTCGGCTTCCAAATGACCTCGATACGGATACCTAGTGACCAACAAGCTTTCGAAAGGTAGATAACAAATTAAAAAACTGTTGATAATAATCAACAAGCTCCTACGATGATTCGGTTGGCACTAGGTCGATACTTAAGTGTTAAACTTTCGACATGCATGTACTGTACATATCGGATAGAAAATCACTGGTAACATTTTCCAATGACATTTAATCCTAAAATCTCTTCTATCATTTTGCTAATAAGCTAAAAGGAGATCAGTCAAAAAAAATAATTTTGACATTTAAAAGACCTATCCCTATTTCCCCAAGAGAACGTTTTAAAACCAGAATCTTTGCATACAGAGATTCGATCCTAGTCATGATGAAAGACGTACAAAAAAACCACATAAATACGATCATACGTGAAATTATAATTAGGCAATATAGTTATTGCATTTTCTCTGTTCCTATTAATTTGGCACCTGTCTTCTTTCCAGACAAAAAAGTTCTATGTTTGTTTAGGTATGAAAATATCAATCCAATCTTGTAATGTTTGACATATAATCATCCGTTTTAGATATGTGGAAAGTTTGACACTGACCCTACGAAAAATATTGCAACCTTGATTGTTGATTTTTCAATATGTTCACAATTAGTGTGTCGAACAACTGTCTAATGACCAATACTAGCTGTAGATTTATAGGTGACGATGGGGACAGCATTTAGTTGCCGATTCAGCACTTATTCGTTTTCTTGGTGTTAACCGTTTGGACACCTATATTGTGGACGTAAACCGTTATGTCTACAGTAAATTTACGAGAGATAATACATTCTATACTATACTATATTTATATTTTGGTATCTAAAGATGGATATATGTAAACAAATTTGATTTAAAATGCTTCAACTTCAACCATCATTTGATAGTTATAAAATAATTATGGATCCTTGATAAGTCCAAGCTTTATGCTTACATAAACTAAAGTTTTTTAATTACTTAACGGGTGTAGCTAGCTAAACATGAGGTGTATTCAGCCTCACTCCACTGGTGGAGATTAACGGGTGTAGCTAGCTAAACATGAGGTGCATTCAGCCTCACGACACTGGTGGAGATTAACGGGTGTAGCTAGCTAAACAGGAGGTGTATTCAGCCTCACTCCACTGGTGGAGATTAACGGGTGTAGCTAGCTAAGCATGAGGTGCATTCAGCCTCACTCCACTGGTAGTATCTAACGTGTTTAACCGTATTTGTTAATTTCTAACTTTCAACTTTAATTTTCGATTTTGATTTTGACATTTCTTGGTATGCATGTTTGGTACTATATGATAGCAATCTTTAAGTTTTTGACTACTTATGATTTTGTTCTTTATACATTTGTTTTTAGTATATATAAATCCTGCTTTAATTTTACAACAACAACAAAAACCAGTTGTTTCTGAAAAAAACCCATTAGTATTAGGACCCCAATCATGAAAATCCAAACATGTTCTTAGATATTGAATCAAAAAAACTTTAAAGCAATGTCAAAACTTTAGAACTGGCAAATAATGTGTAAAACAGGATTTTCTATCAAAGAAGTAAGGCTAGGTTCTCCATAAATTTAAAGCATTTCATGTTTTGCAAGATACCCAACTTTGTACATGTGTGAAATAGAAATAGAAGATGACAGAAACTTGGATTCATGGATAATTAATATTATAGAGACGTCATTCTTATAAAAACTACTCTATTGACCACAATAGTTGTTGAGAGCCTTGACAAACCTAGACCTGCAATATCGCTGAGTCAACTATTTATTTGTAAGTATCTTGTTTCAATGTATAAGGTTCCCGTAGTAGGGTCAAGCTCCAACTATAGTATTTATCGTGGAAAATTAGCTGCTGAAATATAAAAAAAATTGTTCGCCTTATGTTTTTATTGTTTTACTATTACCTAACTCGTTTGCCAGTTTTCAAAGTTTTTACTCAGACTTTTTGTGATTTGTTTCGGACATGAATTGGTATGTATGTTATTTTAAATAATATAGCATATTGCAATATACATATATATTCCTCCAGAAGTTTGCATTAGTCATATGTTGACATATTCTGGACATAATGATTGACATACTGATTTGTTGCTTGTTTTGTCGAAATGTGATTTGTTTGAAAATAAAATGCTAATTTATGTGTTATTTATATTATATTCTTATATTTCATGTGGTTGTAACTTTAGTCTCTTCCAACGAAGCAACAACACAGCCTCGTTGATATAAATGTTTATAACTAGTTTCACTGGAAGTCAAAGAACAATTTTTTATCAAAAATTAAAAAAATATATTCATACCTGTTGTCACTAAGAGGAATTTTGACTTTGCCTGTTATCATTAAGAGGGACTTTGAATTTATGATCCGGGAGAACAATTGATAATTCAGTTATAGCAGTGTGAACTTGATATCCTTGCTTACTCACAACATGACCAGAGGTAAGATTGTAAGCATATATTCGGGTGTTGCACCGGGTTTACGGGCAGTTTTGAAAATTGTTTATCCATCACTTTCATTTCTTACACTTGTGGTTAATGTTATAGTGATTTTCATATTTACAATGAGGTTGCCAAGGAGACCATCTACAATTATAATTGTTGGAATCGCAATATCGGATACACTAACAGGATTGACATATAGCGCTTTGTTGCCTTTCCTTGACAGCTACACCAATGACCAGCTCGAGCTTAAATACCCAATGTGTGTTTTTGAAACTATATTATATATGCTTTCTGTAGGTTGTCATTCTATCTCGATTCTGTATACAACTGTTTTAGGAGTACAACGTTTGATAGTCATTGCATGCCCGTTCCGTGGACCATATTACGTCACACTGAAATCATCATACATATGTGTGTTTGTTATACTGATTGTTATTCTGCTGATACAGTTTTCTTCTATATTTACTTCGCCTTCCTTCTACAGAGAAAATGTGACCGACTTGTGTGTTTATCAATTTGACAACATTGATTACGAAACGTACAGCATGTTTATTGACCTCAGATTTTATGTTCTTTCGGTTACAACGGTTATTTGTTGTTTTATCATGTTAATCATTTTAATATATCTAGCTTTCCAATTCCGTTGTAATAAAATGTTAAGTACACGAAGAGTTAGTGCCGAGGAACAAACGACAAGGAAAATAAACACAGTTATAATATTAATGGTTTTAGTTATTTTCATAATTGCTGAAATACCAAATTTAGTTTTTTTATTGTGTTTTTCTTACTATAATATAACTGGCATCTTTATATGTTCGTTTGACATGTGTTTTGTGGTCGTTGGCATAGAGACCCTTTGTTTCCAAGTAGGGGCGTGCATGAATATTTTTATTTACATTCTGATGAGCAGAGAATTTAGAGCAGCGTTTGCTTCATCGTTGTGCTGTCTTTGTCGTTGCCGAGGAAATATAAATCGTCCCGTGTAATTGGACCATTTTTGTGACACTGCACATACAATTGTGATTTAGTTTTCTTAGCTTGGATCATAAATATTCTGGATCTTGACCTGTTGGTTGTATAACCTGCTCTGCTTGGAATGATGTTCAAATGACTATAATTTTAGTTTGTCGTTGCCGAGGAAATATAAATCGTCCTGTGTAATTGGACCATTTTTGTGACACTGCACAGACAATTGTGATTAAGTTTGCTTAGCTTGGATAATAAATATTCTGGATTTTGACCTGTTGGTAATATAACCTGCTCCGCTTGGAATGATGTTCAAATGACTATAATTTTACTTTGTTGTTGCCGAGGAAATATAAATCGCCCCGTGTAATTGGACCATTTTTGTGACACTGCACAGACAATTGTGATTAAGTTTGCTTAGCTTGGATAATAAATATTCTGGATCTTGACCTGTTGGTTGTATAACCTGCTCTGCTTGGAATGATGTTCAAATGACTATAATTTTAGTTTGTCGTTGCCGAGGAAATATAAATCGTCCTGTGTAATTGGACCATTTTTGTGACACTGCACAGACAATTGTGATTAAGTTTGCTTAGCTTGGATAATAAATATTCTGGATTTTGACCTGTTGGTAATATAACCTGCTCCGCTTGGAATGATGTTCAAATGACTATAATTTTACTTTGTTGTTGCCGAGGAAATATAAATCGCCCCGTGTAATTGGACCATTTTTGTGACACTGCACAGACAATTGTGATTAAGTTTGCTTAGCTTGGATAATAAATATTCTGGATTTTGACCTGTTGGTAATATAACCTGCTCCGCTTGGAATGATGTTCAAATGACTATAATTTTAGTTTGTCGTTGCCGAGGAAATATAAATCGTCCTGTGTAATTGGACCATTTTTGTGACACTGCACAGACAATTGTGATTAAGTTTGCTTAGCTTGGATAATAAATATTCTGGATTTTGACCTGTTGGTAATATAACCTGCTCCGCTTGGTATGATGTTGAAATGACTATAATTTTAGTTTGTTGTTGCCGAGGAAATATAAATCGCCCTGTGTAATTGGACTAATTTTTGTGACACTGCACATACAATTGTGATTTAGTTTTCTTTGCTTGGATCTTAAATATTCTGGATCTTGACTTGTTGGTAATATAACCTGCTCTGCTTGGTATGATATTCAAATGACCATAATTTTAGTTTTCATTAATATTTTAATTTCAAGCCTGATATTAATCTACAGTTTATACATGTATAATATACAATACCCTAATATTTTATTTTAGAACAAGTGTAATAAATATATAAAACATAATATATATTTGTAATTCATTGTCAAATAATGGGCATAGTAAGATAACTTTATATTTAATTTAAGTATAAAATGTAATAAATATATAACAAACATAATATACATGTATAATTGTAATTTATTGTCAAATAATGTGCATTGTAAGATACCCTGTCAGCCATTAAGTAGTATACATGCTATATCTACAGTCAGCTCTCTTTATAACGACCATCTCCGAGACTAGCAACTTTGCTGTTGTAACAAATATGCTGTTGTTATGAATTTAGCATATTTCTGTCAGATTTACGACAGCTCTGTATTATACATGGGATAAATGTCAATGATAACATTTAACAACAGAATACAATCATGTAGACTATTGCTAATGAACTGAGGAAAAAGACTAAAACTGATTCTTTTTAACTTTCAGAGGATCATTCACTTTTGACTCATTATATAAAATTTGTTTGAAAGATAAAATCGATGTAACGGTAGGGGTCAATAGTGTAGAAGGGTAGAGTCTAGCAATGTAGGTTTACATCCCAGTAAAGTTTCACTAATATCGAGGCTGTCAGTTTATGGATAGTAAATATTTTTAAGATTTTGAATAAAAAAACACATAAAACTCCATGTTAAAAAACATCTAACTAAAAGTAAAAACTTTGAAAATAGCATCTAAGTTTATAAACGTGAACTTTCATCACTAGGGAACTGATGCCCGAGTGCCCGAAAGAATAACCGCCTACATTCATCTACAACCGCCACGTGTCGAAATCGAAATTGACGTGTTCTTTCAAATTTATTTTTATATTGATGCTTTTTACCTTTAATTAGCTATAACTTAAAGCTTGTCTGTTGCTATGTCTGTATCGACAGGTACAGTGCAGGCATGTCGAAATTTTAACACTAAGCTAATCAACTCTTTATTATATAAAGACTATTTCCTATTAATGTCCAGTGGGGATAGATACATGCTACTAATATTTCTAAGGATTTTTTTCTTAAAATTGAGATATTGCATATATGACCACGGACTATGAGCTTTTTAAATTTACTAATTCAATCTCTTTTTGGGGTTTTGGGGTAGCAGTGTCATAAGTGAACCCAAAAGCAACTATCCTGTTAAAATGACAACTAATGTCATCTGCATATGAATTTCTAAAAATGTGTATTGCTCAATATTTTATCAAACAATTAACCAGATTAAAATTGGCTAGATATGGGATGATCTTTATTAATGTGCGTGCATTAATGTGCTTTTAATATCAAAATTATTAATTTATTATATATCATGTGTATGTTGTTCACTCTAAACAGAATATCTATTTTTTACAGTACAGACCTGTCTCAAAGTTAAATACATAGCTTACAGAACAGAATCTAAATCTACGTTGCCGCGGGGTCGAAATACATATACCTAGGACGGAAAAACTGTGGAAATATAAATAGCAGGTACAAAAGGCTGTTGCTACATAATTAACGAGCTCCTACGATTAAATTCGATTCGGCAAGCACTAATTCGTTACTTTAGTGTTGAGCTTTCGACAGGCCTATACAGTATATATCGGATAGAAAATCACAGATAGCATTTAACATCAAAATACAATCCTATAGTCTCCACCATCGCTCTTGCTGATGAGCTGAAGGGAGATCTCTAAAACCAAATAACTTTTAACATTAAAAAAGGCAACTTCCTATTTCCTCAACACGTGCTATTCTTGAAGGGGATTAGTTAGATGTCATTGAAAAAAAACTTTATTTAGGATTAAATAGTAGAGGTTTGAATAAAATCGGATAGATAACCGCAAAACAGAAAATTGCGAATTGTTTCGTATGTGTTTTGAGAATTTCAGAGTAGATTGGAGTACACAGATTAGTGATGTAGATTTACGCCATGTAAATTCTCATTCATATAGAATGAGCAGCGAATCTCGGACCCTCTATATCTGCAGACTAGTATTCGTAATAGAATCTTTCATGAGTATCCATGTTGGATAGCGAAGTCTTACCCGAGGGGTTGAATATTTCAGTCGAAGGATTGACGAGTCTTTGACAGAAATATTCAACACCAAGGATGAGATTTTTATCCTACATAAATAAACTCATATTTTATTCTTGTTCTTCCATTATGATGACAATGTTTGGCTTATAATTTCAGTTACATCGTCATCGACGCCATGTTTGTAATTCTTACTTTGTTATTTGACATTAAACAAATAAAAATATCCACGATGATAATCATCCTGTTTTAAGGTTTTGATGTCACATGCCCATTAGTGAAATTGAAAGTTACCATCCCGTTTATTTGGCAACTAGTGGTATATACATATGAATATATGAAAAGTTTCTGCGCATCATTTTACCAAACAATAAATCAGATAAAAACATGAGGTGATATTTATAAAGGTGCTTGCATTATTGTGTTTTGAATGTCACAATTAATATTGTATTGTTTATCATATCAAATATAAAACCGTCCACTGCAAACAGAATATGTAAGTTTATACTGTACAAACAAGTCTGAAATTAAACATTAAGCTTTAAGAACATGAATTAAAACTCGGTTTCCGAATGACCTCGATACTGATATCTAGTGACCAACAAGCTGTGGAAATATAGATAACAGGTAAAAAAAACCACTGCTGATATATAATTAACAAGATCCTACCATGAAATGTCGATTCGGCGGGTACTAATGTGTTACTTTAGTGTTAAACTTTCGACATGCATGTACTGTACATATCGGATAGAAAATCACTGGTAACTTTTTCCAATGACATACAATCCTATAGACTCTCCTATCATTTTGCTAATAAGCTGATAGGTGAGTTTCCAAACCAAATAATTTTTAACACTAAAAAGACCAATCCTTATTTCCTCAAGCGAACGTTTTGAAACCAGAATCTGTGTATACAGTGATTCCCAACTAGTCACGGTGAAAGACGTACAGAAAACCCACACAAGTACGATCATAAGTAAAATTGTAAAAAGGCATTATAGTTGTTGCATTTTCCCTGTTCATCTTTTTTTTGGCACATGCCGTCATGCCAGATCAATTAGTTGTATGTCTGTTTAGATCTGGAAATATCAATCGAATTTTGTAATTTTTAACATATAATCATCAGTTTAGATATGTGAAAAGTTTGACACTGACCCTACGACAAAAATTGGAAGCTTGATTGTTGAGTTGTCGATATGTTCACAATTATTGTGTCAAACAACTGTCTAAGAACCAATAGTAGCTGTGGATTTATAGGTGACGATAGGGACATCATTTAGATGCCGATTCAGCAGTTATTCGTTCTCTTAGTGTTAACTTTTCTGACAGGCTGTTTTGTAGACTTACACGCTAATGTCTACTGTAGACTTACAATAGATTGTACATTCTAGTCTATACTATATACTGCTATGTCAAGATGGATAGCTGTAAACAAATTTGATTTAAAATGCATCACCTTTAGCCATCATTTGATACTTATAAAATACTGATGGATCCTTGATAAGTCCTATCTTCAAGCTAACGATAACAGTTTTTTTTAATTACTTAACGGGTGTAGCTAGCTAAACAAGGGGTTTATTCAGCCTCACTCCACTGGTGGAGATTACATTTAAAGTAAATGTATATCAAAAAAATATAGATTAATATCTAGCTTGAATTTACAATGTTAAAAAAACTAAAATTAAAATAAAACGCCACCTCTATATAAGGTCCACCTGCTTATAAATGCCAGTAGAATTTTATCCCAAATGTTCTTTATTCATAATTTTTGAAGCTGTATATAAAGGTCACCTGGCCATAAAGGCCAACTTTTAATGGTTTAATTCGGTGCCCTTTATAGACAGGTTTGGAAGTTATTTGAATATCACACATAACAGGGCAGGTTATATTACCAACAGGTCTAAATCCAGAATGTTTATGATACAGACTAAGCAAACTAAATCATAATTGTCTGTGCAGTGTCATAAAAATGGTCCAATTACACAGGACGATTAATATTTCCTCGGCAACGACAAAGACAGCACAGCGATGAAGCGAACGCTGCCCTAAACTCTCTGCTTCACAGAATGTAAATGACTCTATTCATACACGCCCCTATTTGGAAACAAACTGTTTCTGTGCTATTGAAAACATTGTACGTGTCAGCAGAACACAAAACGATATCGGTTACATGAACGTAAGAGACACATATTAATTGAATAAAACGTGGTATCTCAGCAATTATGAAAATAACTAAAACCATTAATATCATGATTGTGTTTCTTTTCCTTGTTATTTGTTCCTGGACACTGACTCTTCTTGTGCTTGATATTTTATTACAACAAAATTTAAAAGCTAGATATATTGAGATGATTAACATGTCAAAACAGCAAATAACCGTTATAATCCTTTCAGCATAAAATATGTAATATCGAAACGTGCCAAACGTTTCGTATTGTTCCCTGTTAACTTGAATAACACACAGGTCTGTTACATTTTCTCTATACAAGGAAGGCAATGCAAATACCAAAGGAGAATGTATCAGCAGAATAACAATCAGTATAACAAACACACATATGTATGATGATTTCAATGTGACGTAATATGGTCCACGGAACGGGCATGCAATGACTATCAAACGTTGTGCTTCTAAAACAGTTGTATACAGCGTTGAGACAGAATGAAAAATGGTTGGAATATTTATTGAAATAAATTCTATAATACACATTGGGTATTTAACTTCTAACTGGTGTCGTCAAAGAAAGGCAACAAAACGTTAAATGTCGATCCTGTTATTGTGTCCGATATTGCGATTCCAGCAATCACAATTGCAGTTGGTCTTCTTGGCAACCTCTTTGTAAATATTAAAATCACTATAATATTAACCACAAGTATGCCAAATAAAAGCAATTGATTCACAATTTTCAAAACCGCCCATAAACCCGGTGTAAAATACCAAAATATGCTTACAAACCTTACACTGGCCATTTTGTGGGTAATTGATAATACACAATAGACACTGTTATAACTGATTTATCAATTATTCTTCCGCAACATAAATTCAAAGTTCCTTTTAGTGACAACAGGTATAAATATTTGAAATAACGTTGCTCTTTGACAATATGCTGCTAGTTAAAAATTGATATCCCTCAAAAACTAAGGAATACTCCCTCGTGCAAAGTATATCCTTAGTTAAATTAGGTTAAATATATTTTGGTCCTTTAGGTATCTTTTCAATATCTTGAAAAACACTTAGTTTCATAAGTAGTTTAAAAACTTCATTTATCGTCAGCATAAAGAAAGGACTTATCCAGGATCCATCAGTATTTTATAAGTATCAAATGATGGTTAAAGTCGATACATTTTAAATCAAATTTGTTTACATCTATCCATCTCGACTGAGCAGTATTTATAGTATGGAATAGAATGTACAATCTCTTGTAAGTCTACAGTAGACATTACCATGTTTACACAAGTATACAAAACAGGCTGTCAGAACAGTTAACACTAAGAGAACAAATAAGTTCTGAATCGGCATCTAAATACTGTCCCATCGTTAATTTTGAATCCATAACTACTTTTGACCAGTAGACAATGTTCTAAAAACTAATTTTGAATATATCGACAACTCAACTATTGAGCTTTCAATCTTTGTCGTAATATCAGTATAAAACTTTCCACATTTCTAAACTGATGATTATATGTTAAAAGTTACAAAATTAGATTTATAATTTAAGCATTAAACAAACATAAAACTAATTATTCTAGCAAAACGACAGTTGCATAATTAATAGGAACACGGAAAACGCATCAACTACAATGCCTTTTGATAATTTTACCTATGATCATATTTTGTGTGTGTTTTTTTTCTGTATGTCTTTCAACGTAACTAGATTCGAATCGCTGTATGTACAGATTCTGGTTACAAAACGTTCGTTTGAGAAAATAGGGATTGTTCTTTTTAATGTTAAAAATTATTTGGTTTGAATTCTTTCCCCTCAGTTTATTAGCAAGAGGTGATTCTATTTCGTTGGTAAATGTTTTCATAGATTTTGTATCCGAAACATACAGTATAGGCCTGACGAAAGTTTAACACTAAAGTAACGCATTAGTGCTAGCCGAATTAACGTTTCATCGTAGGTGCTTGTTAATTATGTATCAACAGTTTTTTACCTGTTATTTAACATTCGACAGCTTGTTGGTCACTAGGTATCTGTATCGAGGTCATTAGGAAGCATAATTTTAATTCATGTTTTTAAAGCTAAATGTTTAACTTCAGACTTGTTTGTACTGTATAAACTTAATTATTCTGTTTGTAGTAAACGATTTCATATTTGATATGATAAATAATAAAATATTAATTGTGACATTCAAAACACAATAATGCAAGCATTTTTTTAAATATCATCTCATATCGTTATCTGAATTTTTTTTGTAAAATGATACGTAAAAACTTTTTGTATATCCATATGTATAGACCACTTGCTGTCAAACAAACTTTGTTCAAGTCCGAGGTTTCCTTAATCAATTGTTTCATATTACATGCTTTGTCACTCGACGCTGTCGTTTATGACGTCATATGATTGTTG